>VDFB02354431.1:0-22970 GCA_007258455.2 Sequoia sempervirens | reverse complement strand
ATGAAGCATACGTGTGAATACACATAATATGTGAAGTATACATAGGAAGCATGAAGTATACAGTAAGCATACACATGAATACACACACTACATGAAGTATACATAGGAAGCATGAAGCATACACGTGAACACATGAAGTACACACTAGAAGAATGAAGCATACACATGAACACATGAAGTATACACAAGAAGCATGAATCATACACGTTAATACATGAAGTATACATGGGAAGCATGAAGCATACATGTGAATACATGTAATATGTGAAGTATACACAGGAAGCATGAAGCATACATGTTCAAATACACATAATACATGAAGTATACACTGAAAGCATGAAGCATACACATGAACACATGAAGTATACAAAGAAAGCATGTAATACACTTGGATTTTAAATATTTTAAGTAAACCATCTACAAATATCCATTGAAGTGTGGATTTATAATGTAAATATGGACACCATCAATATAAAAGATGTGTATTAACCTATAGACACCTAAAATTGTCCTGACTGGCAAACAACACTATTTAACTAACTCTCACCCTTCTGATTAAATAATACATTATTATTTAAATATTATCATTTCTCATATTCATCTATTAATTAAGTGATTTAACATTATTTAATTAATTCATCTTCAAATCATCATTTACATCAAAAACCCTAATTTCCTCTATTAATTGAATAATAATACATTATTTAATTAATTCACTTTTTCATCAAATTCGACCAATTAAATAAATTTTATTTATTTAATAAAGTCCTAATATAAATTTATTCCTCCTGATTAATTAACATCATTATTTAATTATGTTGTTAATTGACCCTATTCCCCTAAATCAATTGAATTATTAAAACGTAATAGTTTAATTGAATCACTTTCCCCTAAACATGAATAATTGAATAAATTATTCAAAACATCATCAAAAAGGTCAAATCAAACAAATACAACTTTTTTTGCAAAAGTCAAACATGATTTGCACATTCAACTCAAAAAGATTAATTAATTAAATCAATTAATTAATTATCCTCACCCACTTTCATGATTGAGCAAATTATGATCCCTTGATTGCTCGATATGATTGGTTGACTAATCCATCTATTTCTTGACAAATCAATCTATTTTTTTATAGATCAATCTATTCCCTCAATCCCACTAAAAATTGCACATGATATCTTCAATCACACCAATTACGTAATCAATTTGCACTGATTATTCCCATCTAAATCCTCTCAACATCTTTCAACCGTCGATCGAGATATTCTACTACACAATCTCGAGTGTTCATTTTGAATCATAAATTCTATATAACAAACATCTGTCTTCTTAAAAATGATCAGAGAATCAACCTATTTTGCACAACGAAGTCATGCCAAGATCTTAATCAATTTTTTTGACAAAGTTTCAGCACGTATCTTTGATCAACACACACACGTTCTTTAAGCTTTTGTATGCACAATGGAGGCTTCACATTGATATGAAAAACCCAACATCTTCTCAAACACACTTCGACATGGGATGGTAAAGCTACTTTGTTTTTGAATTCAATTGTTATTGTTTCTTTCAATTTCATTCTTGAATTCGTTAATTTATAGTTTCATTTTGTGAGTAATGGGAATGAATCATTAGCATTTTATTGTTTAGATTAGTTTCTAATTCACCAATTTGGTTTATCGCATCTTCCCGCTTTCCCCCTTACACATTTTGGCATGCCCAGTGGGACCCACAGTCCTTAGCACTAATCATTTAATGAGAAAAATTTGAAGTTGTAGGTTCTAGAAGCGCACTAAAAAAATCTTCATGCACAAGCTTCAAGAAATTTTTGCACTGGATTTCATGTTTCTAGCGCACTCGACTTTTTTCTGGTCACTTTTGCTATTTTTTTCACTTTTTTTAAAGTAGTAGGGGCGCACTTGAATTTTTTCGTTCGATTTTTCCAAAAATACAGAGGCCACACTTGATTTTTTCTAGCGCAGTTGCTTCTAATAGAGTTGCTTTTTCTAAAAAGTCTCTCTTTTGCTTTGTTAGTTTTTATCCAAAATTTGCAAATCCCGTTTTTCAATTTCTAACATTAACGATCATTTGGTTTGGATGTTGGATAGGTGCTAATGTGGTTTGTGCAAGAGTTGTAGAAGTATGACATATGTGTGTCCAAGAACCTTTAACACGTTTATTGTAGAGAAGGTGAACGGTTGAATATTTTAAGTTTTTAAAGCTTTCATTGTTAGCAAAATTTAATTTAGTGCATAAAAAGAACCTTACAAATAAATACTTCCAATTGGTGCATCTAAAAAGAATCTTTCAAAGTTTTCTTAGCAAAGAAAATGTTTTCAATTGGTGCAATAAAAAGAACCCCACGAACAAACACTTTCAATTAGTTCTCTAAAATGAACTTTTTCGAAGCTTTCCTAGCTTAGCGAATGTTTTCAATTAGTGCTCTAAAAAGAATCTTTCAAGGTTTTCTTAGCTTAGAAAGTGTTTTTAATTGGTGCATAAAAAGAGCCCTACAAACAAACGATTTCAATTACTGCTCTAAAAAGAATCTTTCAAAGCTTTCTTAGCTTAGAAAATGTTTTCAATTGGTGCATAAGAAGACCCCCAAAAATGAACACTTTCAATTGATGCTCTAAAAAGGATTTTTCTTTTCAAAGCTTGCTAGAACAAATAATTCCTTTTTGGTGCTTTAAAAAATGTTTGATTTTTGTTAACCAACACTTTCATTTTTTTTGCTGACGAACACACAATTTCTTTTGTTGACCATTAAGACAAGGTTTTAGAAAACACTTTGGTTGGTGCTTAAAAATGAACAAATCAAATTCTTGTCTTGCATATTGCGATATCTTTTTCTGAAATCCAAAACATTTCACTTTGGTGAATATAAAAAGAACAAAAAAATTTCCATCTTGTACACACCTTTTATTTCCATTTTTACTTTCTTTTTTATTTTTATTTTTATTTTTTGAGGCTTAAAATGAACATTGTGATGAAGTGTATATCGTGTATTTTGTGTTTGGAAAACTAAGTGTCTATCCTCTCCCCTCATGCCTTTTCAAAAATCTTGGGTGATAAAAAACATCTTGAGTTTCACACACTTTGTTTCATTTCAAAGCATAACTTTTAGAGGGCCTACCTCCCAAGTTGTGAGAGGGAACTATCTAAGTGGTACTTTATTTTAGTCTGCTATATAAATATTTGTGGGTGTGAGGAAAGTTCTCACCCACTTTGTGTGGATGTTCTATACCAACGAAAGTATCCCCTAGTATCCACGTGATACGTAAAAACTCACAAGGGCTAGGAGGCCTCTTAATTAAGTGAATCATCACATGTATAGCACTAGCTATCATACAACTAAACTTTGAGCTGATTGAAGGAGAACAAAAAGACATAATCAGTAATTTGAGAGGCTTCATATTCAAGACAAAGTAAACACCAAAGCAGTGGAGAAACACAACATCCTAGATAGAGAGGAAGAGAAAACAGATCTCATGAACAAAAGGCCCATATTACCACCTCCTATGTGGAAAAAAGTATCCATCCTTTATGATCTTTGGAAAGAACAAAATCCTTAAATGAAAATCCATATTTTTCCTTTTAAACAGGCACCATAGTTCAAGGTATATCAAGGGACGCTCCTTGAAGATCTATTGCAACTAGGACACCTTGGTAAGAAATATTTATGCTTGCTCTTTAAGGAGCAAACTAGACTGGTATATCCAATTTAAGCTTGCATTTCCACCTCTCGCGTTGCAATAGACACCCTGCCTTCAAAAATAGAAAATACCAAAAATAAACGCATTTTCATTTTCCTTAAAACAAAAAATCTAAAAACAAAAGCATTCTTTTCCATAGTTAGAGTCATAAACAATTCACAAAATTTTGGCATTTGTTTATGAAAATTACAAGATCACAACATAGAAATAACATGGAAGAAAAAAAAAGAAACACTAGCATATCACCAACAAGCATCATAAACGACGAAAGTGGCCCATGGGGCTATAGGCCAAGTGACCTTGAAACACCTCAAAAGAGACCTAAATTCAATGCAACATCAAACCAATCACCTAGTGAGGAAGAGGTAATCTGTAGACAACAAGAAGCCATGGATAGAGAAAAAAACATTCTAAGGATATGGTCATGGAGGAAGTGGATAGTGAAGGGGAAATGAATGATGAAGAATTATTTCAACATTCTAATAATCCCAAGGTACTCAAACTAATGGGAAAACTCCTAAGAAAGGATTCAAACACTTACTTCTTCAAGTTAGCACAAAGTGGTACTACGTTGCCTATATACTTCAACATAGATGGTCTCAAAGATCCTCATCTCATTCCATTAGGAGATAACTCAGTTGTGAGAGAAATACCCAAACCATTGGAGATCCCAAAAATGCCACCAGTATTCACACAAGGCCATGATCAATCAATGGAAAACCCTTTGTATAGAAAACTATCCCAAATCGAATTACAAGTGACAGTAGCCCAAACAATATCAAGGAGGTCCATCCCAATATGTACCACAAAGCAACAATCCATCACTAGGACAATACGTGCCTCAAAACACTTCATATATTGACCCTTCCCAAAATGTACAAAATCAACAAGGAAAATTTCCAACAGCATGACCACATGGGGGCTTATATATCCTCATCCCAATCACAGTACCAACAAAAAGGTGTGCTGCTAAGGTACCCTTTCCAATCCACAAGCAGATTACACGGTCCCTTCCTAACTAATAAACAATATATCCCATAGGTACCCTTTCCAATCAACAAGGTGGGCCAAATCTGGCATTCATTCCCAATCAAAATACCAAAAAAGGTGTGCCATAGGGTACCCTTCCCAATTCATCCCATCAACAAGGTATCCTACCAGCGCACTATAAGGGTAGCCTTCAAAAAAATTTTCCCCAACAACAAGGTGTGCCATAGGGAACCCTTCCCAATTTGTCCCATGAACAAGGTAACACACCAACACACCATCAGGAAACCATCAATATAGTTCACCCCAACAACAAGGTGTGCCATAGGGTACCCTTCCCAATTCATCCCATCAACAAGGTATCTCGCTAACGTACTATAAGGGTAGCCTTCAAAATAGTTCACCCCAACAACAAGGTGTGCCATAGAGCACCCTTCCCAATTCATCCCATCAAAAAGGTAACTCACCAATGCACCATCAGGGAAACCTTCAATATAGTTCACCCCAACAACAAGGTGTGCCACATGTTACCCTTACCAATTCATCCCCTCAACAAGGTATCCCACCAATGCACCACTAGGGAAATCTTCAATACAGTTCATCCCAACAACAAGGTACCCACCAACGCACCACAAGGGAAACCTTCAATATAGCTCATCCCAACAACAAGGTCTACCGCTAATGGACTACCAAGGTACTCCTAAATAACAATAACAAGGAGCTAACCCTCCTTATATTCAATAAGGAGATAACCCTCCTTCCATCCAACAAGGAGCTAACCCTCCTTATTTTCAATAAGGAGCTAAACCTCCTTATATTCAACAAGGAGCTAACCCTCCTTACATACAACAAGGATCAAACCTTCCTTACATTCAATAAGGAGATAACCCTCCTTATGTAAAACAATGAGCTAACCCTCCTTCCACCCAACATGGTTACTAAGGTCCTGTGCCTCCACAATACCCAATCTATGACCAAAACATGGTAGGACAACAAGGTTACTACACACAAGATCCCTAAACAAACACACCAAGAATAGAAGTGGAAATGCAAATACAAGAAATGAATCAAAAGATTTCAGATATGCAGAGAGGGAAACCAAAGAAGACTTGTACCCTTAAGAATATATGTCCATTTCCTTTTGATCGTTCCATCACTATGCTTCCTTTTCTGAAAAACTTTAAAATACCAAAGCTTGAAAAATACAAAGGAAAGGGAGATCCAGTAGAACATGCACGATATTTCTCGGTAGCATGCATGGAAGTCCAAAACAATGACTCTTACCTCATGAGGCTCTTTCCCCGTAGTATTACTGGTCATTCCATGGAGTGGTTTTCCCATCTACCAACAAGAATTAAAAGATTTGATGAATTGAATACCAAATTTGTAACCCACTTCTCATTCAATATAGATCAGGACGTCACCATTGTGGATCTATACAAGATTAATCAGAGTCAAGGAGAATCCTTCACCTCACACCTTCAACGATGGAGACATAAGGCTAGTAGATGCAAATGGCCTATCCCTAACAAGGAACTAGTATACATATTTGTTTCCAATGTCCAAGAAAAAGTCAACTACCAACTTACCATGTTGTTTCATTCTAATTTTGAAGAGGCAATTGATAAGGGAATGCACATAGAAAGGGCCCTCAGAGCAAGAGGGGTGATCAAGCTAAACAACCAAAGAGATAATTCCTCTAATTTGAATGAGAAACCGAAGATCTGGGTCAAGAACAAAAATGTTACAAATGATGGGGTAGTGGATGCTAGAGGAATATAAAATGTAAAAAACCCAAATGTACCTCAAAACAAACCCTGGGCGGGCAAAACAATAATTCTAATACCACAACCAATCAACTACTCAATCAAAACAATATTAGGGATATTTAATTGAGATCAGTGTAAACTAGTGCAAGAACCATCAAGGTCAATGATCACCCAAACTATGAGGATCCAAGCTTAAAAACACCATGGTACAATGAGGACTTATGCGAGTTCCAAAAAATCAAAGGACATACAACAAACAATTGCATGAGACTCAAGGACATCATACAAGACTTGATAGGAAAATGAGAAGTGGATGTTGAACATCATTTGGGAAACAAAGACCTCCAAATATACACAAATCCAATTTAACTGCTACTAGGAAGAATGACAGAAAGGAGGGGATCCCAATAGTGTTTATAATTTTTGGCCAAACTAGACAATTTAAAGACACTTTTTTTAATTAAATCTTCACTGTGCACCTATAGCGCTAAATCGTGTGGAGAATTTGAAGATGATAAACTAGAGTTTCGCAGATCTTTGTCTCCTAGATTCTAAATATATTTTTTTCAAATTAATCATATTGTACCTCTCTTTTCCATCTCCCTTTGAAACAGCTTTTGAAACAACATTTTTAAAAAAGTGAAGTTTCACTGGAGCAATTCCATATTTTTTTCTTCCATGAAGATAAAATTATAATTCTTTTGAATTTAGATTTGTAACTCGAGTATCTATTGTTTCACTTGGTTAGATGGTTTTTATTGAATATTTTTTCTTTAACTTCAGTTTAAAGTCAAACCAATTACAATTCGTATATAAAAACACCGTGAGTAATGCGAATTTTTGTGTGTGTATCAAAAATTCATTTTTTTTGTTGGATCAAGGACTTAAACATTTCAGTGTACTATATTTCTATTTTTTTGATAACAAGACTTTTCATGTGGGAATTTAAGAGTTTGATTTTGGTGAAAAACCTATGTTTAATAAAAATAAAAAACAAATACATAATAAAACCCAAAACATATTAAATTATATTCGTTGGATAATTATTCAAGGACTACCGACCCATCATTGGGCTTGTGAAGTCTCCATTTTCAGCATTCTTCAACCGAGCTCCAGTACAAATTTTTGATTTTTTGGTCACAAGAGTAGGAAGGAATAGTTCATCGAAACTGTGGGGGTTCGAGGGAACCCTAGGGGTTTGAGTGAGCCCGTGTTTGATCGAATTACTTCATAAGTGGGTTTTCATTTTTTTTTGGTGGATGGTCCATACCTTCATTAAATAGGTTCGCTCAAACCTTGGTTCGAGTGAACCCTCTTTTGGTTCGTTCGAACCCCCAAAATGATTTTTTTTGGCTTGGGGTCATTTTTTGCAAATTTTCCTTCCTCATTTGAATTGTAAACCACTTTTGTGGCTTTACCTAGGACTAAGAATATCGCAATGCTAACTACACTTATGGTGATAGTTCTAGGTACCCTCTCTCAAGTAGATGACACTAGGGTAGATGTAGTGACTATACGAGGTAGAGACAATGGTTGTAACATAACTACCCGTTGAGGGAGAGTTACAGTATAGGGAGCCCCACCTAAGCCCATGACTAAGTCATCAAATTACTACAACATTGTGGAACAACTAAAGAAGACTCCTGCCTTGATCTGAATCCTAGAATTGCTAAAATTATCATCCGCACATAGGGAGATACTAGATAAATAATTAGAAGCATCAGTCCCTAACAACCTCAATCTTGATTAGTTCCAAGCCATGGTTGGAAAAATCATAGCCAATCACCATTTAGTATTTTCCAAGAAATACCTTCCACAAAAGTCATTCCACAACCAATCTCTCTACATAAAGGTTGGTGTCCACAAAAACATGGTCAAATGAGTGTTGATAGATAATGGTCTAGGTATAAACATCTATACTTTGAAATTAGTTAAAAAATTGGGGTATTCTGATGATGTGGAAGACAAAGGAAAGAGCATTACTATAAGGGCCTATAATGACCTTGAAAGGAATTCAGAAGGGACAGTCAGGCTACCAGTGTAGATAGGACCAACCATCACAAAAACCACATGTCAGGTACTTGACCTTGAATTACTATATAACCTCCTTCTAGGATGCCATTGGATTCATGCATTACAAGAAGTTCCTTCAACCTTTCACTAATACCTAAAGTTTCCTAATGAAGGAAAGGAGGTGAAATTATATGCTGATCCTAAACCCTTCGAATTTTGTGCAAAACTGGAGGAGAAGTATGATAAAATCCAATGGTTACCAAACAATGACATATCCTTTCATTCATTCTCATATGTTGACCCTTCCACACTACCATCCACCTCAACCAAGATCACATCAAGTGAGCAACCAAAAATGGAAACCAAGGTTCAAGTACTTGATAGGGGTAATGGAAATTATCACTTCAACCAAGAATTTTGCATTGGAATGCTTCCACCAACACCCAATGTTTATGGAGGCCTGACAGAGATCAAATATGTTCAAATAATACAAATGATAGAAAAACCCAAAAATTTCACCAAGTGGGGAGATATGAAGGATGAAGAGATATTCAAGGAAGACTTGTCATCAGTGATCTACAAAGAGGACCAAAAGGAACCATAACAACTGCAACCCATTCTAATCGATCCTAATAGTAAAGGTTATCAATTAGCTAAAAAAATGGGATATCAGGGAATAGGTGGACTTGGGCTACACAAACAAGGCATATGGGATCCTATCATAGTGGAATAGAGAAAGAAAAATATGGGACTAGGTTATGATTCAAAAGACGTGGTTACTCCAGAAACTATATGTACCTCTTTTAAGAGATGAGTGCCTTCTACTAGTGTTAAGGCATTGGATACATACCATCATATAGATAATGAATTACCCATCGAGGACTTATTTGAGAGCCTTAGCATAGTCATGGTTCCTACAACCCATCAAAACCATTCCCAATGAATATTATTATTCTAGAACAAACTCTAATGAGTACGAATGGGATTCTCCTTCCTTTGCCACCTCAAGTGATGATGACCTAGACACCCAATGAGAGAATGATACCAAAGCCATACTAACCATCTCAACAAATTTTGTAAGTTTTTTAGATGATGATGATAGCCTACCCCTTTGTTACCCACAATTGATAGATTGGGACCAACAACAACATACACCTATTTTGGATCAATTCCAAAACAATGAAGTAATCATAGAGTTCATGGGACTTCGAACGAACATGTACCAATAGGAGATCATAAAGCAGGGTTCGTCATGGTACTCGAATAGGATGTGTACTTTGGTGGGGAGATTGCATCCTCTAGTCACAAAAGTGAAAAAGAAAATATAAAAATAAACACACGATCTTCTAGAGAGGACCACAATGTGGCTCTGTTGGATCCTAAAAAGAAAAAAATAAAGGATGCATCTAAAGGTGAAAACCTCTCCAAGGCACCCGAAGATGGAGGGTTCAATCTCCCCATATCTAAATATCAAGAAAAGTCAACACTACTAGTAGAAGAAACATAATCCATCAATGTTGGCACGATAGAGAACCCAAAGATCACATACCCTGTAGCGTCACTTGATCCTAAAGAGAAAGAAAACTTCATAGCATTCATCAACAACATAAAGATAAAATTTTCATGGACTTATGCAAACATACCTGGACTAGATCCAGTATTAGTGGTCCATCATTTGGCTGTATTCCCTGGAGCAAAACCTATCATGTAGAAACTAGGGAAAATGCATCCTCAAATAGCAATGTTGGTAAAGGTAGAACTAAAGAAATTACTAGATGTGGGTTTCATCAAACCCATCGATTGCATGGAATGGATATCAAATCTAGTACCAGTGTCAAATCCCACTGGGGGCATAAGGATTTGTGTAGATTTCTGAGACTTGAACAAAGTTTTCCCAAAGAATAAATTCCTACTTCCAAGTATTGACATGATTGTGGATATAACATGGCACGAGATGCTGTAATGCCCCGCTAGGGAATCCAATAAAACAAAGCATAAAGTACAAATTAACCATTTTTTTTTTTAAAACTCATTCGATTACACAAGTGTTTTAAGGATTCCAAGATGACGTTACTTAAACCTTACAAATAAGAATATCATGACATAATATTAAAGTCATAAAACTTAAGTACATAATAAATTCATGAATGATCGAATTTTCAAAACCTTTATACAACCAGGTTACATATATATCCAGATTATATCAAGTGAGATTTTAATAAATCTTGAATCAACATAATGTCGTTACACAAGTTCTCTTTAGAAATCAAGAGAAAATACAATAAAGATGAAGAATATATATCACGTTGTCAACCTCATTCATGAGTATGCTCAACTCCAACATCATGAACAAAGGATTAGGAACCTGCTCCACGAACAATGTTATCCAAGTATAGCAACATCTGAAAGAGGACCCAATGGAGGGAATATCATGGTTTCCTCCCAACCATGTGGAACCTGAAGGTCCACTCCCTTTGTGCTAGGAGATAATGACAGGTCCACAAAACAATCAAACAAACAACAAATAATAGACATCACATAACATGACTGACAAACACATAACAACATGACAATATCTAAATTACATGATTACAATAAACTCCCACAGGCAACAACGGTAACATAGGTGAATCTACATAAGAGACCACAAACATGCTTCAGGATAGAGTGTGATCACATAGTTGTTCTAGGTTACCCTAGTGAATCTTCCTAGACTACCAACCCTCATCTAGAGTTACCTTGGCAGTCTCTACTGATTTCTTACCCCTAGACAAACTCACGTGGAGTCAAATTACCTTTCAGGAAGACAAGGTAGATGACTAAGCCATTCCAGGCATTCTCAACTGATCCTTAGTCTAAATGAGCATTAAGGCAGTAGGTGAGGCATACAAATTATTTGAACTAATGTTAAATACTACCCAACCCCTAGTGCATTAGTTAGCCACTAGATTACAAAACCCATGATAGGTTACCCTGGCAACCTCTTTAGGGTTACGGCCCCTATCATAAGCCACCCTTCCTATAAAAATGATGTAACATCAAAATACTAAGGACTGCCAACATGCATAAGAAACAAAACCATAATATAACATATCTTGTTCTTGTCCCAATCATTGAACAATTCAAACACCTCAAAGGTGACAAATAACTCTTACATGGAAAAGTCCCAAAAATAGATCAAAGTATTTAAAACAACAATGAACAAACATTAAAAGTTCATACCTCAAATTAACCCTCTAGCCTCTAGAAGATAAGGTACACATAACTCAAAATCAGATACAAAGGAAAGCCATTAAGCATGAAAAGAAAAATCTCGAATGATCACATCATTCACATGACATAGACCATATAATCTCATAATACTTCAAAGGTAACATATACATCATGCATGGATTAATTTCAAAATACCATATAGGTATTATATGCAATGAGCAAGACTAATTTCATAAATAATGATATCAAATGAATACCATGTATCACACAAAATAAAAAAACCATTCCAAGAATTCCTTAGCCTCTGGAAACTTAAAAACTCACAAATCGCAAAATTTTAAGCCATATTCTTTTCAAACAATATTATAAGAAATATTTACTCATTAGAAAAGAGTATCATGACCACTTCTATATATTATTAACAAATATATAATATCCCACGTTTACAACGATGAGCTAAAATATAATAAATAATGCTTTAACATACAAAAATATCTTACATCTTTTCTATTAACAAAATAAATCTAAAATCTTCCGTGATTACGAATATAATAAATTTTATAACATTAAATGTTTAATTTATATAAGAATCATTTAAAATTATCACTTACTGTAACTTTCATCTAAAGAAATAAAAATAGTCAAATTTCTTTTAATAAACAATTTACTGTCTACAGTTGCACAAGAATAGGATAACTCACACAAATAAAATCATAATTTAAAATCTAATTGCATTTTAATTAATATGCTACTCTCATCTATTACTATGCGCATGCACCAAGAGGATATATGCATGCAAAAGATTTTTATTTTGGCAAGAGTAGATAACTTATAGATAGTTTAAGTAGTCATCACGCCTATTTAGGGAGATTACACCAACTAATAACTAAAACTCAAAACCACTTAGAGAGTATTTATCAAGTAGTTTACATGCCATGCAAAGGCATCTATCTATTTATTAGATAAAGGTTACTAAAAATCTAAACCTACAATCATTGTTTAATCTCCAAATAAAAGTAAACATAGGTGTTTATTAATGAAGAGATTCAATTTTCAGAATAAGAAAACATGCAAGGATAGATAGAGAATGTATGACGGTTATAGTAACTAGTTACAAATATTTCATTTGCACTTAGGAACCTAATAAAATCTTATTCCTTCCCCTCCCAAATCTGCATGAAAGCAGTAAGGGAACTAAGGAAAACAGATTCATTTCACTCTATCAATTCTATGAACTTTACATATGGCGCCCAACATGCATAACAAAAAATGTTTTTTTTTTTTAAATGGGAGTCAAAGAGGTTTAATAGACCAATTACCCTACCATGTTCAACACAACAGCTATGATAAGTCGCCTCTGGAATTAGGGAGATTAGTTAAGTCTCAATTCATTCTATCACTAGGCGTTGTTGTTGAAACAAATTACCAAAGGACTCAGGAAGGTTATCTAATCTATATTCTCTATCATGCTCAAGTGCTACCACTGTAATAAACAACGAATGGAATCCAAGTACTCTGTTTATATCTAGAGATAATAAATCTATAATACAATAAGCTACAAAGATTAGGCGATGGGATTGACTCTCACAATCTTTCTCAGAGACATGCTAACTATGTTGATCTAATAAGTTTCCAACATTGTATAATGCTAGTTAAGAGTTTAAAATAGATTACACAAGGAATATATGATTCCCACACAAATACAAGGTATACTTGGTGAGAGAGGAAATAAGATAGAGGGCAGCTGATTGAGTTTCTAATGCTGCAACTTTACAAGTTGCAAAAGAAACAGGGAGCTTTTGTTTAGAGTTCTGCACCCTTCATAGTTCAAGTGTTGAAGCTATGATAGACACCAACAGTTTCAGGGGAATTATTTAATTCTTTAAAATTTCCTATTATGTTTTAGCGTTGCAACAAAGGACAGACGCCAATCACAAGGATTCACATAGTTTTTTTTTTCAATAAAGAGACTACAAGATTCAATTAATAGAGCAACTAAGAGTTTGTTGCTGATGTCCTTAATGAAGGATAAAAATGAACTCATGATTTTTCATATATAAATAATAGGGTATCAACTATAATCTATCTAATTGGTTAATTCGATTGATTTACAAGAAAATCATGAAATTACTTAGAGAAAATAAACACTTTAAATTCCATTTTCAACCAAAGACCATGTTTTTTGTTTTATTGCAAAGGAAATACGAAAATTCCAATCATGGATGCATAAATCTGTTTAAAAATTTATTCCAAAGAAAAGCAAGATTTCCATGCTGAACATTCATAATTGAATAGAAGTTTTCATTTCTTTCTTTCTTGAATTTAAAATTTCTTCTAATTATTTCTTTGTTGTGTAAACAGGTTGACTGGGATATTCCTTTCCAAAACAAGCAGATAAATTTCTCCCAACCAAATAGAGTTCAAACATCATGATTATCCAAAATACACAAACAAAGGAAGAAAACCTGTTTATGCTGAAAAACTGAGGAGCAAAATCTGAAACTTCTATCAATTCTGCTCAAACACTGACTATTTGACGAATAAATCTAAAAAAAACTAGCCCAATAATATGCTTGCAATTAAAATCTGAGATGAAAGCCTTTCGAGAAACAACTGCCGTGCAAAAATTTCCTAAAAGCTATTATCATGAAAAATTCTTCCAAAACATTGCTGTGAATCAAAAAATTGCAACCCCAAAAGCTTTTTAATGCATTTAATTAACTCCAATTCATAAAACTTAACTGATTGTAAATCATGCATTCTAAAATTGATCAATCAGTTCTAACTCAATCATTTAACTCCAGATCAAATTTTCAATTCCAAATCCAAATTCTGTAACAAGTTGAAAACAACTTCTTGAAAATATCTATTTTCACATAAATCTTATTCGCACAAGTAATTCAACAATTACTTTTAATTAAATGCCTTTTCACAAAATTAACATTCTCTTTTAATTAAATGACTTGTTAATTTAAATTAATAAAGTAAACCATAAACATAACCATAAACATTTAATCAAATATATTAACAAATAATCATTTACTAAAATAATAAATTCCCAAACAAAACATCATAGACAAAGACAACACAACTGAAATAGACGACAACAACAATAGGTGACAAAAAGATACTCGTTCAATGAAGAACGATGGCTTAAATAAGGACTTGACACTATCTTTGAGTCAACATAATTTCATTGGATTAGGGTATGCTTAAACCTGACAAGCAGGTGAAGCCGATACCCGATACGTGTATCTACATAAAACATCACTGTTAAACATATGAACATATATCAGCAAACACACCGTGAAGAAGAATTGCAATGTAGCAGGGTACTCATGAATGAGTAGTGCTACACTGTCTTCTTCATGAAAACTAGCAAACATTATATATCATAAACAACCATTTCTTCATGATAACCACATAAAAACTTATAAGCAAAATAAACCATATCACATACGTGTAACCATAATTTCATCTCACAAACATAATTCAGATGTTCAGGATAACAAATGTGTCATCCACGGGGTATAAAAACAACATAATGTCAGAGTCATCTGAAACAAACAACATAGTATCATAGACAACTAAAGCATCTATCTATCAAATTGAATCAAACTAAAATAGAGTGTCAAAATTTGAGGGACACTATAGATGCTATCATTAATGGATGGTTTCTTTAGGTATAATCAAATAAAAATATCCCCTGATGATCAACACAAAATGGAATTTACTTGTGCTTAGGGGACCTTTTTCTGGAATGTAATGCCATTTGGTTTAAAGAACATAGGAGTGACCTATCAAAGAGTGATGTGATATGTTCCATACAATCATGGAAGACTATGTGGATGACATTCTAGCAAAGTTTTTCAAAAGGGAAGATCACTTGACCAATCTTGCAAAGGTGTTTGATAGGCTAGAATAGTATAACTTGAGACTCAACCCAAAAAAGTGTGTGTTCAGAGTAACATCCAAAAAGATACTAGGGTACATAGTGCCAAGAAGGGGCATTGAAGTAGATCTTACTAAAGTGAAAGCAATACACGAGATGCCTCCACCAAAGACATTGAAGCAACTGAGAAGTTTATAGGGGAAGCTACAATCTATTAGGAAATTTATTGTACAACTGGCAAACAAATTCCACCCATTCACCCATCTCTTACATAAAGACATCATATTCAAGTGGGATAGGAGATGTGATTAGGAATTCCAGTAAGTCAAAGAGTACCTACTTACTCCTCCAATATTGATGCCACCTATTCTAAACAAAGAAATGATACTCTATGTATCTACAACACAAGTAGCATTTGGAGCTCTCCTAGCACAACTAGATGATAATAACAAAGAAAGAGTAGTCCACTACATCAGTCGAACATTGGTGGGCTACGAGTTGAACTACTCACCCATAGAAAGATTGTGTCTCTCGAACCCATTTGGGAAAAAGAAGCTAATAAACTATATCTTAAATAGACAAGTAAAATTGATTTCAAAGGTAGATCCACTAAAGTACCTACTACCAAAAGCAACTCTAACAGGAAGAATTACTAAATGGGTAACGATTCTAAGTGAGTTTGACATAGAGTATGTAGACAGGAGAGCCATCAAGGAAAATATCATAGCAGAACAGCTTGCCAAAGTACCAATGGAAGATCACAAGCCTCTTACAACAAATTTCCTAGATGAGAGTATATTGCTAACATAATAAACAAGCCATTGGACCTTGTATTTTGATGGGTCCCACAATCAAAATATCTCTAGAGCAGGTATCCTATTTCTCACATCATAGGGAGATAGTATACCCAAGGCATACATAATTGCTTTCCCATGCACAAACAATATCTCAGAGTATGAAGCTCTAATCACAATGCTCAAGATGACTATTGAATGGAGGAGAGACTCTCAACTAGTGATTAGGCAAGTGAATGATTAGTACCAAACAAAAGATGACAAGCTGATGCCATATAAAAGAATGGTGGATAGCTTCAAGGAATAGTTTTTCATAATAAACTTTGAACAAATTTCTTGGATCAACAACAAAGCAACCGATGCCATGGAAACAATAGGGTTGCTCCTTGATATTTCATAGAATATTCCCAAGTATGAGTTCCTTATGGAGCAATTGCTCGTACCAACATTCGACATCCCAAAATTGGAACTAGTGTGTGTTGTTGTTGGTCCTAACTCCCTATGGTACCAAGACATATTTGATTACATCTAGCATGGTATCATACCACTTGACCTAACAACCACCCAAAAGAATACCTTTACCCATAGGACCTCCCAATTTACAATCCTAGGAGATACTCTATATCATCGTAGTTTGGATGGTATGTTACTTCGATGTATTAACTGTGGACAAATATTTTGGCACCTGAAGGCTTTCTTGCACTTCTAGGGTTTTTCACCTAAAAGGAGAAAGATGGGCCAAAATGGGCAATGTATACCTTCAAAATCAATGCAAGGATGGATGAAATATGCTTAGATGCAATGTATAAATACAATCAATTTCTAAAATAATGACTTATTAATGCAAAACCTAAGATATGCAAGTTGTTTGAAAACACAATGATGTATGCAAAATGACCTAGGAATAAAGCTAAATTGTAACATAAATTGATGAAATCGAAGGTGTGCAATTGGAAGCTAAAAAGGGATGGAATGAAGGTATGGAATCCTAAAATTTCCTGATGCAAAAGCCAACTAGGACACTTGTGCCAATCTGGGCGACTTAGTCCCAGATTTGGAAAAATTGCTTCAGAGCCCGTTTCGGCCAAATGGGTATCCAAATCTATAGAAACCTCCAAAAAATAGGTTCAATGGGACTAAGTCCATTGTTGGTGACTTAGTCCACTTTTGAATTTTTGAAAATATGAAAGTGGAAATGGAAGCCCTCGGTCTGCACTTTGGTTCCTGATAGGGGTCCGGTTCTTAAACTCTGATTTTCGACACTATAATTGACTTTTTCTTGATATTTTGGCTTAGTCAACAAGGAGATGTCTTCAAAAAATTTTCAACTTAATCTTTAATGATCTCCAAGTTTTCAAGATACCTAAATCTGCAAACACACAAGGAGAGAGAGATAAATGTTGAATGTTAAGGCATGGAGGTTTTCCTTGGTTGAACCCCTTTTTAGGTAATTAAACCAAAATGAAGAAATAATGTAATAACGCATGAAATAAGGGAGTTAACACCTTTCCATGATAATTTATCTTGATTTTCTGCATCAAAAGATGAAGAATCTACCCTTGAATGTCCTTGAAAGCTATCTTGATGACTTAGAATGTTAAAAACCTAACTTGCTTGATTTGAGATGGAAGATAAATGATGAATGAAATGATTGCATTATGATTTAGGGTTTAGAGACTTGGATTTATAGGTAATCCACCTAATTTTCCTGTTAATTTGATTCGTAAGGCTGACATTAAGGAAAAATAAACTTAAAATCCAATTTTTCCTACTCGAACCTTGAAAATAGCCCAAATGGGACTAAGTTGCCAGACTGGATGACTTAGTCCCACCTGGATGGGACTAATTCGCCCAGATGGGCGACTTGGTCCCACAGGGGTTATTTTTCTAGGTAGATGGTCAAGGAGTGAAGAAAATAGGTTTATATGATGATTTTATTAGGTCCTTGATCAAATTAATCCTTGGTATGCACAATATGGGTCCATAGGGGCCTATTAATGATGATGTAAAGAGTAATTAGGGCTAGGGACACAAAGTTCAATGTGAAAGTGTGATTAAATATATTTTACAACATTAAAATGAGGTCCACATAGCCTAGAAAGGCACAACATCCAATGTGAATGTGTAAGACACATTACAACACTAGATTAGAATTAGGTTTAATTTACAAGCCTTCTAGATTAATTTGATAATGCAATTAAATACATTTTATAATGTTGAATTAAGGGAAAATGGGTTTATTAAGTCTAGAGAAGTGTGAAAGTCTTTTACAACACTTTACAACACCTTTACAAAACATTGTTAGATGCATTTTATTTAGTTTGCATGGGTCCAAGACTTAGTGTGGATGTGTAAAACACCTCACAACACTAAATCAAGGCCTCATTAAGTCCATTCTGTCGTTTTAATTATTCCAAATCAAGTAAGAAAAAAAAGGATATTTTTTTCCGTGTCTGCTAATTAGTCCCTGACTTTTAGTGAGATGAACTTGCTTCAAATTAAAGCCAAAGCAGACATTCAAGAAGGGTCCAATCATACCGATGCAGATGGTCTAGGATGAAAAAGATCAAAGGAGGTTGCACAAGCCCCCAGGATCCAAGATCCTAAGTCAAACCAACATGAGCACAAAAGAACACGCACAAGGTAAATGATATGTAGTAAAACAAGATACACGATCATGCAATGGAAATAACTAGAAGGAAGAGAAGTAAAAAGGTGGATCAAGATTTGACCATTTTTCCAACATGTTGTGGATCAGATCTAAGTTATTTGTCCAAAAACACATACTCACTCTGAGGCGACAAAACTCTTGGTTGTTCATCGAGTGCGAAGTCCTAAAAGGTGAGACACATATGGCCGATATGTGCTCATGCACATGCACATGGATATGGGGAAAATTCATGCCTCGGAATGGGCTTCTCACTCAAACCATACCAAAGTTATATCTCCTGATAACTTTGATAAGTTTCCACAAAATAAAATGACTTTTCGAGCTCTATGAGGTAAGAAAAACTTCATATGCTTGACACTCATAGACATTGTAATGCAAGGAATTTTCGTAAAGGGATTTTTCAGTTCGTAAGGTCTCATCTAGGGAACATCATGCCTAATGTATCCAAGAGAGGATAAGTGCAATGGTCTCATCTTGTTTCCAAGAGAGGACAAGGTAATGTCTCTCATCCTCGGGCAACATGTACCCATTGTTTCAAGAGGAAATCAAAAGAAAGAGAAAATCACAATGAAATGAGCGTTTATGTATGCCCTCACTTTAAAGAGGTTGCTAAATCATTATTATGAGTACTATTTTAAAGTAGAAGGAACATGAGATTATCAAATACCTATGTGTCATATGTTTTTAAGCTACACTACAAAAAAAGGTAGTGCTCACAAGCAGCCAACGGCGCATGTCATCCACATCCCAAGCTTGCTCTTATGTTCAAGTGAAAAGGTTAATGATTAGCCAAAGAGGCAACAAATAAGTGACATATGAGGATGGTTAAGACGTAACCCCTTGCCCCACTGCAGTGCAGGGACAAGGGTGAGCCAAATTGATATGATGCATGCCAGAGGAAAATCAATATCATTAGAGGAATGAGGTGCCCCAACATAAAGAAGAACACCAAAATCCTTAAGATGTTGGATTTTACTACTCAAAGTGTTACATTCATTAGTAGAATGACCGTGAAATCTATGATAGGCACAAAATGAAGTCTTGTAATAGAGTTTCTTTCAAGTTATTGGAGGAAGGGTTATCAAGTGATCTTGGAGGAGTCTCAACAAGATACCCTCTTGATCAATGATAGAAGGTGGTCCTATAGTTTGCGACAAAGATACCTTTTGCTTAGTATTAGTTTTCATACTTACACAAGACTCTTTAGATTATGAGATTTTGTTCTCTCCTTTATAGGAAGGTGTAAAATCTAACAAATTCAAATCATTAGTGTTTTGTGAGATGACATTGACATTAAGTGAAGGTGTATTTGTTTATTTGATTGATTGCAAAGGAGAGTGATAAATACTATTAGTGTCAATTAGTTCAAGATGCATTATGGTTAAGGTGGGCTTTGATGAATTGGTTGTGATGGTGTTGATATTGTTTGAAGGTTTGATTACTTCTACCGAAGGACAATAACCAAGACCGTGAGTTGTTTGTTGTGTGATAGGATCTATAGGGTTGTAGATACCTTGTTCATTAGCACCACATCCTTTTCCACTATATCCCAGTTGTTTCATAAGCTCATATCCTTGGCCATAAAGCTTTTTCATTTCTTTTGGATCAGGTGGTTGTTCATTGTTGAGTTCGTAAAAGGTTGTGTAATTTTCTTCTTTGTCTAAAGTGGTTGAGGTGGATGTTTTCGAAGGGTTGTCCATGTTTTGTGTTGACATGATTGATTTTTCATTGTCCTTGTTAGAGTCTTTTGTTGTGATCTTGTATTCTCCCATGAGTGTTGGTGTGAAGTATAAGGAACCCCAGTCATCTTCTAATAGGTTCGTGACTTGTTCAATATGTTATTGTTTGTCATTTTGTTAGATAGGTTGCACTTGTGAAGTTGGTGACACTGTGTTTGAATGATTTTTTTTTTCTCAATGTTCAAACAACTATTTGGATTAGGGTTAGCTTCAACTATGTGTACCTTGTTGCTGTAGATGTATTTCATTTTATGATGAAGAGTGGAAGGCACACCATTCATTGCATGAATCTATGGTCGACCTAAAATGAGATTATATGAAAGATCGTTAGGCATAACATGGATTGGTGCATCCAATGTAACCTTTGAAACTATAAGAGGAAAAGTGATCACACCAAGCGGTTGTTTTCCTACATTGTCAATTCCACTGATAGATAAAGAGGTAGGTTGAATGTTTGATTTATCAATGCCAAGCCTATCCAAAAGGGTCACACTACACACATTAACCCCTGAGCCATTGTCAACAAGGGTTCACTTTATCCCTTTTCTTTTGTATTAAGATATGATTATGAAAGCTTCATTTTGTTTTTGCACGTCCAAAGGGGGGAGTTCACTTTGGTGGAAAACAATGTCAACATTCAATCCTTGAATTAGGGCTGCTATGTCATTCAGTTGCACATTAGAAGGGATATGAATTTTTTTGTAAGGCCGTTTGAAGCATAGTGTAATAGTTTGGTGAATTGTGAAGAAGGTCCCAAAGGGATATCTTGGCAGGAGTTCCCTTAAGTTGCTCCACAAGATCATACTCCCTTAATTGAGGAGCAGTAGGCAGTATAGAATTAGGAAAAGGTAAGGAGGTTGGGGTTGGGTGACTTAGTTGCGGATTATTTCTAGTGTTATATGTATGAGAAATGGTATTATGACTCAGTTTCTATGAAACATTGTTTGTAGATGGGTAAAGTACAAGTTTAGGATTATTTTGAGTTGAAGGTTTGTTTGAAGGTGGATAAAGGATGAGTTCAGGTTGGTTTTGAGTTTGCTATTTGTGTGAAGGTGGATAGAGAATTAGAGGGTTCTTAGGATGTCCCATGGGGTATGTATGAGGTCCATTGATCGAGAGGGATCTAATGGACACTTGCACATTCATAACCTCGACGGTATTGGTTTGATGTATCTCTAATAAAGGGTAATTGAGAATCACCTATTTATCTAAGGAAGACACATTAGTATTGTTTCCATTTGCTAGCACCATGATATTCTCCCTAGAAGGAGAGTTTTTAGGAGAACTATGAATCAATGTTTTTTGAAATTCATGGATTGGTTCTTCTAAAATGACTGCATCGCAAGTAGGGGAATGATCAATGGGTGAATGTTCTTGTTTATCGATAGTGGGGAAATTAGGATAAGACTCTATTTGATTGTTCCTTGTCTCTAAGGTCTTATTCTCTTGTGCCATATTAGCTACCCTAGTAGGAGAGCTTATAATATGTTCATCCAAGGTTGAAGTTTGTAAAGTAGCTCGATCACAAGTGGGGGAGGCATCAAGAGAAGGACCATTATGATTTTCAAATAGATTATCCCAAACGGTAGGAGTATTAGGGAAGGGAGGGTCAAGATTCTCATGACTCTTAATAGGAACATCTTCTAACACCAACCTATCCTCGTGGCATCAAGGAGGGATATTAGGAGGACAATGTTGAGTGTCATGGTTATGGAGACTAGGTAAGGTGATGTTTAGAAATGTTTCTATGATCTCTTGTTCTTGTTGTCTAATATCTTCCAAAGGGGAATGAGGAGAGGGACAATCAAGACCCTCAATTCTTGTGTCATCTTTCACCAAGATACCTTTGTCACTAATAGGAGAAGTATCAAGAGAAGAACAAGTATGATTGTTATGATTGTCTACACTGCCATTCTCACCAATGGGCAATGCAATATTAAGGATTGTGTCAATGTTTTGAACATGTTTCTTAATGACCTCATTGTTGTAATCAAAATTGAATTCATAGGAGGGGATGTTGTATTTATGCAATCCATTTTTATCCAAATCAAATCCACATATTTTGAAAGAAAACATGCTATGAAAAAGTAAATGCAATAACATTTAAAATGCAAATTTCAGATGTAAACAAAGTAATTTGAGGATTATATTATGCAACAATCAGATGAAATGTTGT
>VDFB02354429.1:0-24232 GCA_007258455.2 Sequoia sempervirens | reverse complement strand
GATTTGTGGGAGCTCACATAGTTTGAGCATGAGAATTTTTTTCAATGTATTTCATTAGCTTATGTGATATTTGTATGGGGTTTTATTGCTATTTATCAGTCCTCTCTAACTGAAAAAAAATTGTAATAATATTTTTCTTTGAAGCATAGCAATGGTTGCAAGTTGCAAACCAAGATTGTGTTGGATTGTTTGCAATTTCTACATTGTTTGACGAATCGATTGTGAGTGGGTTTTAAGAGAGTTGTTGTAGGTATTAAATAGAAATATTTTGCTATCCATCAACCCTTTTTTTACCAATTTTTTTTTTGTAATCCTTTATTTTTAAATTGCAATATCAAGTTTACAACTACAAACCAAGTTTTCTTGTTTTATGAGAAATACTTCCAACTGTTTGATGTAATTCCTATGTGGGTTTTAAAGATGGATTGAAGTGGTTTTTGAAGGGCGTTTCTTCCTTTATTATTCCATCATTTTCCTAAAATACTTAATTAACTATCATATTTCTAATGTGAAGATATGAATGCATATGTATTTTACATTATAAGGACAAACAATAACTGGTAAGGGATCATCCATAACTATTTAATTTTGGTCTACATGTATTTTGATATTCCTAATAATTAGCATTCTATTCCAACACTAGAGAATTTCATATGTATAGATCCACTAGTGTTTCCAAGTGTATATTAGGCTATTTCAAGCCATACATAATGGAACATAATAAATTAAACATTAAGGTGACATGATTTATGCTAATGCATAGTAAAAATATATATTCATGACTGGTAGTTCCTAGTGGCACCAAGTCTTGTGTAAAATGTGGATGTGATATGGAGGAGAGAACCAAAATTCCAAAGATTATTAAGCAATGCATAATGTTATTGAAGGCTTGCATGGGTACACTTTTATCAACAAGAGGCTAGATTAAATCATGAAGTAATACATTAGCTAAAACAATTACAATCACTAAAAGGGTTAAAATTAGAAAAGACCATCAAAATGAGTGTAGTCTTAACGATAATGTGATGTTCATTTATCAAACATGAATTTAATTGTGAGGTTCCATTTCAACCATGAATTAATTTATCATTTTAGGAATTTATTAAATTATTAATGGTTATTTAATTGCCAAAGATAATATGTGTAGTTTATTTAATCAAGATGTATTAGTCACACACATACATATATACACACATATGAACTTAAAACATATAGAAATGATAGAATCAAATTATGTCTAAGTATCCATATCATCAAACACTTGTATAAACACATTAACAAAATACATGAGAAATTAATAGTCAAGGTACCATAAAATAGTTCTTTATAAACTAATTGTTAGATAAAATATATGAACATAGTTCAACATATACGAATTGTTCAATTATATGAATAAAAAAAATCATGATGACTAATATCACTCAAGATGATGAATCTTCTCATGCTCCACTCCTTCCACTATCATGTGTACACATGGGTACATATTGAGATAAAATACATGATCCCTTCTAGGTATAACCATGTTTATTCCATGGATTTGACAAATCTCCTTATGGAGGTTGGACACATCTTCCTATCTCACCCATGTTATCTTGCATGTCATTTACTTCCCAATTCATGTACATGACCATTAATTTTCCAAGGGATGATGACATGGACCTTTATAGCAACCTCTAAGCCAATTATGATGCTAAATTATTCTACTCCATTATGATATTATTCAAATCTACCCAAAGTAGCCTATATTGATTGTCTACTTAGATCCTCTGATTGAATTCACATAGGCATACTGTACCATGGTTTCTCTATGCTATTGATGTTTGGATCACAAGATCAGAGAGTGGAGAAAACCATCCATCATGTGTATGATAAAAAATGCTATATGTTGGTATGGCTAAGATATGCTAAGAGGTTGAATGGTCAATGAAATAAAACTCAATCAATAATGCTTCTTACATATCATTATTATCATCAGTCACATGTGATAATAAATTGAAATAACTAAAAAAATAAAATTAAAAAAAATCATTATAACTATATCTCTAGTTGCTACTCTTGTTTACTCCATATTTATTAAAGTAGAAAATGTCAAGGGTGCCCTATCCATCATCTCCTCCAATAAGCATGGCTCCTTACGAACATCTAGTGCAAAACAAAGCAAGTTGCTTCATTTCTTTAGATGAAAGTTAATAAGCCTTATAAAATATTCAAACAAGAAGCTGATCATTGTACTTTGCATTCAATTCAATCATTTTATTATAAATTTTCAAGAGCATTACTAATTGATTTTCAGATTTGATTTCAAGTTTTTGTGGTAGCTACATATGTAATACTCCTCTGGCTAAGGAGTCGGAAGAGAAAGATAGGTCAAAGGCTTCTTCTGGTATTTCATACGTTGAGATCGAATTAATTAAATAAGGGTAATATTAATTATTAAAATGCTAGATTAAATTGTATTTAAATATTTAATAATTTAATTTATTTTTTTGAAAAAGTTATGAGTTTATTAAATGTTAATTAAATATTAAAATTGTGTTTATTATTTTAACTAATTATCTTGTTGAGGATAATTGTTAGAATAAATTATATAAATTAATTCGATAATGCGCTTTGTAAATAAAAGTTGTAAAAAAAAGAGGAAATTAAAACAAAAAAATATTGAAAATAGAAAAGTAAATAAATAAAAGAATGAAAAAGATGAAAGAACAAATGGGAATTGAGATTTAACGAAAAAACTTGCTTTTAAAAATATAATTGCTTTTATTTATGATTTTTAGGAGCTTTTGAAAACAATGGGTAATATCTTTTATTTTACTTTTAATTGAAAATTTGAGGGGGTTTTTTGAGACAGACAGAGGATTATTGAGAGGGGAGTTGCACAAGTTAATAGGGAGGTATTGACGAAATTTTCTGTAGTTTTTGAAGGGAAAATATTTTCATTATTTTTTTTGAAAAATCTTGGAGAGAGTCTTCTGAGTAAAGTTGGAGATTTGAGCACGGTATTCTGAAGAGGAGGCTTCGAAGCAGGAACCACTTTTGCGAAATGACTGTTGGAATCAAACAAGCTTCATCAAAATATCAACCGTGTAGGACTCCAGGTTCATCTACTTCTTCTCTGGCCTTCTGATTCAAAGAAAATATAAATATAAATAGATTAATCGGTGAAAGAAAAAGAAAGCCTTTGAGAGTAGAAATTATTTAATAGTAAATTTATTGAAAGAATTAATTTGGGTGTTTATGAATATTGCTCTACAATTATTCGTTTAATTTAACTTTGAGAAAATATTGTTGGGTTTGTCAAAATAATCTATATATCTGTAAATAGAATCCTTTGGGAAAATTAGTTTTCCTCTCAAAGCATTTGTTTTTGGGTTTTTGAAATTTATCCTTTTACATATATATATTTATATTCTGTCCTTCTATACTTGTGACTGGTATATTGTTTCATATGGATTTATAAAAAAAAAAAAAAAATGATTTTATCTTTATATATATATATGCATTTATATGTACGTGTACAAATAAATAAATAAATAAATATATGTATTATATATAAAATATAGATATATATATTTATATTCTTTGCATTGAATTTTTATTCAAAATTTGTGGTTCGAAAATCAAAAATTATGGATGAATGACTCATTGACGTCCTTACCAGAGGAAGGACGGAGTTATTATTTTATTAAACGAATGAAATTTATAAAAATAAATATATAAATAAAATAAAATTAAATAAATGAAATCCTATTCATTGTATGGGTTGAAGGGGGGGACAGCGTACGCTGTACCCTTCCCTTCGCCCCCCCCCCCCTGCGCCAGCCTGTGACTGCCACGGCAGTCCGTGGACTGCTGTGCGCAGTCCCATGGACGGCGACAGTGCCCTGGGTACGGGCCGAAACTTTATGGCGTAATGTTTAATTTAATTTTGTTTTATATTTTTCATTTTTTTTTGTTTGATAATCTTTTATGGGTTTGGTTTTATTTCTAAATAGCTATATATATATATATTATTTTAACTCGGAAATTTAGGATATAAATTAGTGGAATTTCTTTGTAATTTATGTTTTATATTTTAGAATGAAATAAAACGTGATTTTAATTATAAAAAAAAATTGATTGGAAAGTTATAGTAAGATAATGATTTAATCTAAAATTCAGTGAAGTTGATTTTTACAAACTTATATAATTGAATGATTGTAGTCTTGACAATATTAGTGTATATATATATATATATATATGTGTGTGTGTGTGTGTGTGTGTGTGTGTATAAACCTATCCATGCATATAGTATTTTATATATTAGTGAAATATGAAGAAATATGGGGAAAAGTAAATAATAAGGGTACAAATTCGGGAATTGATTGTTTAAATGATATTTAGATGAGTTACCATGAAATTAAATAAATGAAAATGAGTAAAATTTATGAGTGCATGTAATGCTAGATATATCTTAGTGAATAAGAACATGGAAATTATTTATTGTACTAGGTATATTTTAATAAGTGATATTTCATTGGCAATTAATCAAAGTAGGGCACTGAATTTTGAGAGTAGTTATGTTAGTTTTAAATAAACAAATTGTAGTACATTTAGCTCTAAATTTAATATGAATATGTTTATAACCTTTTTTGTGTAAGGTGATTCATTGCTATTATAGTAATCCTATTATGTGTTATTATCAATCTAGTAGAACTATTGTTTTGTGGAGTTATTGAAATTAGTTATTAGAATAGTTGTTGTAGTATCCTTAGTGTCAACATGATAGGTGAAGAGTTTTCAACAATTATAATTAATAGTTAATCTTGTAACTTGCATTATTATCACAATTATTATTAACCCTGAATCTATTGCATTTATTAATCCTCCTCAAGGGTAAGGAATGTATAGGAAGTAAAACTCATGATTTGTAGGACCAAGTGAAGGTAATTTCATCAATTTGTTGAAAGGGATTTAGTTAGAGTGAATTTTTGAAGAAATAAGAAATGTTATAAAATAAAAGATCTCTCTAGTTGGATACATATTATTAAATGATTATTTCATTGTGTATGCAGTTAAAGTAAATTGATTTCAATAGATAGGTTATTTAACTTAAATAATTCTAATTTAATGTTAGATGACTTAGTATTAATTAAATTGAAGTATGCATTAGATAATTAAATAAGAGAATTTTATTTATAGATGCTAGTACATCAGGAAGTATGTTGGGGTTGATCACCCCTCTAGATCATTGTGGTAGACCTTGCAATTGTGGTGTTATGCGACTTTAGGTGACATATGAGGAGTTTATGTGTGACTTAAATGATCTCTTAATACGTGGAAGTCAAATGGTGAAGCAAGAAATAAATAAATAGAATATAATTGGTTTCCTTACAAATCTTCATGATTAATGCTTGTATTGTATTCATACTTACCCAGAAAATTGAATGATTGATTTTGATCAACTTACATTTAGATAAATGAGAAGGCCAATGCAAGTGAATGAATTTACAATTTCTTGAATGATGATTATTTTTACCATTGACTCATAAGTCCTTTATAGGGACATTTACTTTTTAAACTCTTGTGAGCATGATTGACTTGATTGTCGAGTGGTTTGGTCTTCCAATTGTGAATGCACATCGTTAATGGCTACTGTTGTTATGCCTTGTGACCTTTCTTTTGTAAGTATAAATAAATATATATGAGTAGGTTATTTTTATTTTGTTTTTTTGCAAGAATATGCTTACCTAGTTCTTCAGTCTTCGGCTTCACCTAAGTGGGTGGCAGCCGCCTTAGAAACTGTCTGGGGTGATGGACTCTAGAAAGGGTTGCATACCCACTCTCTTCTAGTATGTAATTTTGTATGGGTCACATAATGCTTACGAATAGAGGTTGGAGTTTAGCGTGTATTTGTGGTGTTGTGTTACTTTGTGCTTGGGTAGATTCCTCCTTGAATGTCTTATGAGTGAACCCTTGGTTGGTCAGTCAATGAGTTGGAGCAGCTCAAGTTGGCGAACTACGATGCCTCTGCGAATTATATACGTAGGCAAGGCCATCGAGTGATGAGCTCCCGAGGCATTAGGTCGGGCCCCTAGGACTGTTCTTCTGAGTCTTATTTGAGTCTTGTCGTATATTTCCGATAACGTAAAAACTACCATTGATATATATAGTTTCTCTTAGTGATCATGTGCTAACTATCTGTGATCTAATGTGTGTGCCAAGTCATGTAGACCTTGCAGGTATAGGCATTGGGAGCAAGGACTTGTTGATAAAATAGAATGTAAGAGGTATGTTAAGCTGACCTAAGTGAGAAGACTCTATTGCCAAAGTTAGTAAATCACTTCTATCTTGTCTTGTAACTTGTGTGATCATTGAGTATAGCTATAAGTAGTGAATAGTGTTGTTGTTATCTTTGTTTCGTTGTTAGTTGTTTGTGAAGTAACCTCGCGTGCTCCAGAGAACTAAGTGTACTAGTGTAATGTAAGGTGTGATATGTTTATAGTTAATGTTCTGGTATGTTCAATTGTAATGTTTTAAAAAAAAATTATTTGCTTTGTCTGTGTTCTCTGAGTTGCATGACGGGCATTACAACTTGGTATCAGAGCAAAGGTTCTAACACTGGGCACTCTGGTTTCATATGAGCCCATTAAGTTGTCCGGTTTATATATTCTATCTAGAAGAAAAGTTAGTCTTCATATGCATACATTATGAAGGCAAAAATGTTATACTGAATGAATAGAGGTGAATGTGAATTTATTAATTGGAGTTGTTAAGTGATCATAGCAATCATGATATTGGCTTGTAGCATCATGAGATATATGGAAAATAGTACTTATGGAATGTGATCTTTGGAAGAGTAATGGAGTTGTGCATGTAATTGTAACCCCTGTAAATGTGAGAAACCAGTAACTGTGCATTGATTGAGTGTTGTGAGTACCCTATGCTTGCTTTTTGTGCCATGCGATGGTGATACTATGTATCCATCCATGGGAAAATTGTTGTATTTGGTGTGGGATTAACCATACCATTATGTGTGTATGATTGTTACCTGATTGAGGGCCAACCCACGTGTGGTTGAAAATCTATACATATAAGAGTAGCCAAAAGCTAGTTTCATGGATTCTTTTCTTTTGGTTCTCTAGTCCCTCAATCTGTGAAGGGGTAGTAGCAGCCACAAAGTTCCTTGGGCGGAGTGTGTAGCGTACGCATATTGCGACGCAGAGTATTCTTACTCAACCGATCCCGAGGAAACGTACTCACTACTTCCCCTTATGATGGATCAGGGTACTTGATTCATATGTGCTAGCCTAAACCCCACAGTTTTGAGTATAGCAGCTTTGGTTGTTAGTATTGGTCTGGCCGTCCATAGGGACGTTGAGCTGACATTAGCGAGTGAACCTCGTCCGTATGAGAGGTGAAGCTCGAGTAGCCCCATATTGATATGCCCACATATGTATTGCATACACCGTATTTGCACATGTTCCGACATGATGCGATGGATACGATACCACACCCCACTGATGTTCCGACATAGTGCTGGTGATGATGCCGTGTTGTTGATGGTAGCGAGCCAGCCCAGATACCACGCCACGCGGTTTAGACACGGAAGGTGAATGCGAGATGTGCCGCGATAGCCTGGTCAGTGATGAGAGCGAATGGGGCCCACATTTGTGGTAGAGGGATACCCAAGGTTTGCTTCGGCTGCTGGTTTGGGCTCATGAAGGCGGGTAGGTCCGCCAGTATACCGCGCCACCCGCCGCCCCTTCCAACAGGCATATTCTACTCGGTCACCGACATCGCCAAAGACACAAACGGGGCGGCGGCACCGCCATGACCATGCCGCACTGAGATGCGATGCAGGATGGAGGCCAAGGTGCACATCCTATGTGGGCAACCAAGGAGTGCGAGGGCCACTTGGTTAGTCCATGTCGCGTGACGACGCGAGGCAGAGTGTAGCTGAGGAGCACACTCTGGGTCATGTGGATGGCGTGCTCACTCCGCACCACATGGGGGCTATTGTATAGCTGGACGTTGTTCCCTCCTTCCTCGTTTGGTGGCTAGTATCTAGTCACGCAGTGTTGTATAGTGCAATTTCCAGGATTGTAAACTTTCTTTATTATTATTGATGATTTTCTAGTGATTGTGAAAGCCGACACTTTGTTATATTTGATTGTGATGGTTTAGCCATACTTTGTGATCTTATTACTTGTAGCCCTCGTGGTTACATTTGATTTAGTGTTGAAATTGTGCACATTTAGTTCTTTATTGTTGAAATTGAATTCTTGTTTTCTTTAATTTATGGCTTTGGTGGCTAAACTAATTTATCCTTATTGTTTTCGAGGTCGGCTATGTGTTGTATTGTAATTCCTCTCCAAGGACGTATGAGACGGACTTGAGAGTGTATACAAGGAAGTAGACGTAGGGAACCTTGAGGATGGGGGTATGTGAGGCTATTTTATAGCTAGGACCCACTACCCACCTATGTGTGGTGACTATCTCTTGGAGGCTAACCACCTTGTACAACAAGAGATGGGTCATAGTGGTCTTGTTTGGATGGTCTCGCCATGTGTGTGTGGCCTAACACCATCAAGCCACTGAGTGTGAGGTATGGATTATGTGAGATGGATATTGGCTTTTGGCTCATGGATTATGTATCATGGTTTAGTATGCTGCTTTCTGGCGTCCAGATGGACCCTTGTGTAGCCTTGTGATGTGCTTTTACTGGTGATGTGATTGTGTATGTATGTGTTAGATGTATATTTCTTATGCATTGTTGCTTGTTGATGTGAAAGAGGGATAACCATGTGGTTCTAAATGAGGGTATATTGTGACTCTGTGGTATAAAATAGATTGGATATTATTGAGAATCATAAATTGTGACTTAAATATGTTACTGAAACGTGATATGGTGTGTATTTTTGTTAATTTCAAGTAATCATTTGATGTGTTCTACCTTCTATGATATTTGGAAGATGATGTTGTGTAAATGGAAAATTGAGTTAATAGGAGTACTTGCTATTGTTATTAATGCTGAAACCCAGTATGTTATTGTAAGAGATGTAAGGAATTATAAATAAAAGTAGTTAAGAAGATATTGTTTTCAAATGTGAAGCCGAATAGTGATTCTAATTGCAATGATGCAGAAAGAGGGTGTACATCAATTATAGATTAGATAATTTTTGGTACTAGTATGGTTATGTTTCCTTTTTGAGCCAGGTGACTTCCAGGAGTAAGTCGAGTTTTAGGGGGGGAGGATGTAATACTCCTCTGGCTAAGGAGTCGGAAGAGAAAGATAGGTCAAGGGCTTCTTCTGGTATTTCATACGTTGAGATTGAATTAATTAAATAAGGGTAATATTAATTATTAAAATGCTAGATTAAATTGTATTTAAATATTTAATTATTTAATTTATTTTTTTGAAAAAGTTATGAGTTTATTAAATGTTAATTAAATATTAAAATTGTGTTTATTATTTTAACTAATTATCTTGTTGAGGATAATTGTTAGAATAAATTATATAAATTAATTAGATAATGTGCTTTGTAAATAAAAGTTGTAAAAAAGCGGAAATTAAAACAAAAAAATATTGAAAATAGAAAAGTAAATAAATAAAAGAATGAAAAAGATGAAAGAACAAATGGGAATTGAGATTTAACGAAAAAACTTGCTTTTAAAAATATAATTGCTTTTATTTATGATTTTTAGGAGCTTTTGAAAACAATGGGTAATATCTTTTATTTTACTTTTAATTGAAAATTTGAGGGGGTTTTTGACACAGAGAGAGGATTATTGAGAGGGGAGTTGCACAAGTGAATAGGGAGGTATTGACGAAATTTTCTGTAGTTTTTGAAGGGAAAATATTTTCATTATTTTGTTTGAAAAATCTTGGAGAGAGTCTTCTGAGTAAAGTTGGAGATTTGAGCACGGTATTCTGAAGAGGAGGCTTCGAAGCAGGAACCACTTTTGCGAAATGACTGTTGGAATCAAACAAGCTTCATCAAAATATCAACAGCGTAGGACTCCAGGTTCATCTACTTCTTCTCTGGCCTTCTGATTCAAAGAAAATATAAATATAAATAAATTAATCGGTGAAAGAAAAAGAAAGCGTTTGAGAGTAGAAATTATTTAATAGTAAATTTATTGAAAGAATTAATTTGGGTGTTTATGAATATTGCTCTACAATTATTCGTTTAATTTAACTTTGAGAAAATATTGTTGGGTTTGTCAAAATAATCTATATATCTGTAAATAGAATCCTTTGGGAAAATTAGTTTTCCTCTCAAAGCATTTGTTTTTGGGTTTTTGAAATTTATCCTTTTACATATATATATTTATATTATGTCCTTCTATACTTGTGACTGGTATATTGTTTCATATGGATTTATAAAATAAAAATAAAAAAATGATTTTATTTTTATATATATATATATATGCATTTATATGTACATGTACAAATAAATAAATAAATAAATATATGTATTATATATAAAATATAGATATATATATTTATATTCTTTGCATTGAATTTTTATTCAAAATTTGTGGTTCGAAAATCAAAAATTATGGATGAATGACTCATTGACGTCCTTACCAGAGGAAGGACGGAGTTATTATTTTATTAAACGAATGAAATTTATAAAAATAAATATATAAATAAAATAAAATTAAATAAATGAAATCCTATTCATTGTATGGGTTGAACGCTGTCCCTTCCCTTCGCCCCCCTGCGCCAGCCTGTGACTGCCACGGCAGTCCGTGGACTACTGTGCGCAGTCACATGGACGGCGACAGTGCCCTGGGTACGGGCCGAAACTTTATGGCGTAATGTTTAATTTAATTTTGTTTTATATTTTTTCATTTTTTTTGTTTGATAATCTTTTATGGGTTTGGTTTTATTTCTAAATAGCTATATATATATATTATTTTAACTCGGAAATTTAGGATATAAATTAGTGGAATTTCTTTGTAATTTATGTTTTATATTTTAGAATGAAATAAAACGTGATTTTAATTATAAAAAAAAATTGATTGGAAAGTTATAGTAAGATAATGATTTAATCTAAAATTCAATGAAGTTGATTTTTACGAACTTATATAATTGAATGATTGTAGTCTTGACAATATTAGTGTATATATATATATATATGTATAAACCTATCCATGCACATAGTATTTTATATATTAGTGAAATATGAAGAAATATGGGGAAAAGTAAATAATAACGGTACAAATTCGGGAATTGATTGTTTAAATGATATTTAGATGAGTTACCATGAAATTTAAATAAATGAAAATGAGTAAAATTTATGAGTGCATGTAATGCTAGATATATCTTAGTGAATAAGAACATGGAAATTATTTATTGTACTAGGTATATTTTAATAAGTGATATTTCATTGGCAATTAATCAAAGTAGGGCACTGAATTTTGAGAGTAGTTATGTTAGTTTTAAATAAACAAATTGTAGTACATTTAGCTTTAAATTTAATGTGAATATGTTTATAACCTTTTTTGTGTAAGGTGATTCATTGCTATTATAGTAATCCTATTATGTGTTATTATCAATCTAGTAGAACTATTGTTTTGTGGAGTTATTGAAACTAGTTATTAGAATAGTTGTTGTAGTATCCTTAGTGTCAACATGATAGGTGAAGAGTTTTCAACAATTATAATTAATAGTTAATCTTGTAACTTGCATTATTATCACAATCATTATTAACCTTGAATCTATTGCATTTATTAATCCTCCTCAAGGGTAAGGAATGTATAGGAAGTAAAACTCATGATTTGTAGAACCAAGTGAAGGTAATTTCATCAATTTGTTGAAAGGGATTTAGTTAGAGTGAATTTTTGAAGAAATAAGAAATGTTACAAAATAAAAGATCTCTCTAGTTGGATACATATTATTAAATGATTATTTCATTGTGTATGCAGTTAAAGTAAATTGATTTAAATAGATAGGTTATTTAACTTAAATAATTCTAATTTAATGTTAGATGACTTAGTATTAATTAAATTGAAGTATGCATTAGATAATTAAATAAGAGAATTTTATTTATAGATGCTAGTACATCAGGAAGTATGTTGGGGTTGATCACCCCTCTAGATCATTGTGGTAGACCTTGCAATTGTGGTGTTATGCGACTTTAGGTGACATATGAGGAGTTTATGTGTGACTTAAATGATCTCTTAATACGTGGAAGTCAAATGGTGAAGCAAAAAATAAATAAATAGAATATAATTGGTTTCCTTACAAATCTTCATGATTAATGCTTGTATTGTATTCATACTTACCCAGACAATTGAATGATTGATTTTGATCAACCTACATTTAGATAAATGAGAAGGCCAATGCAAGTGAATGAATTTAGACAATTTCTTGAATGATGATTATTTTTACCATTGACTCATAAGTCCTTTATAGGGACATTTACTTTTTAAACTCTTGTGAGCATGATTGACTTGATTGTCGAGTGGTTTGGTCTTCCAATTGTGAATGCACATCGTTAATGGCTACTGTTGTTATGCCTTGTGACCTTTCTTTTGCAAGTATAAATAAATATATATGAGTAGGTTATTTTTATTTTGTTTTTTTGCAAGAATATGCTTACCTAGTTCTTCAGTCTTCGGCTTCACCTAAGTGGGTGGCAGCCGCCTTAGAAACTGTCTGGGGTGATGGACCCTAGAAAGGGTTGCATACCCACTCTCTTCTAGTATGTAATTTTGTATGGGTCACATAATGCTTACGAATAGAGGTTGGAGTTTAGCGTGTATTTGTGGTGTTGTGTTACTTTGTGTTTGGGTAGATTCCTCCTTGAATGTCTTATGAGTGAACCCTTGGTTGGTCAGTCAATGAGTTGGAGCAGCTCAAGTTGTCGAACTACGGTGCCTCTGTGAATTATATACGTAGCAAGGCCATCCAGTGATGAGCTCCCGAGGCATTAGGTCGGGCCCCTAGGACTGTTCTTCTGAGTCTTATTTGAGTCTTGTCGTATATTTCCGATAACGTAAAAACTACCATTGATATATATAGTTTCTCTTAGTGATCATGTGCTAACTATCTATGATCTAATGTGTGTGCCAAGTCATGTAGACCTTGCAGGTATAGGCATTGGGAGCAAGGACTTGTTGATAAAATAGAATGTAAGAGGTATGTTAAGCTGACCTAAGTGAGAAGACTCTATTGCCAAAGTTAGTAAATCACTTCTATCTTGTCTTGTAACTTGTGTGATCATTGAGTATAGCTATAAGTAGTGAATAGTGTTGTTGTTATCTTTGTTTCGTTGTTAGTTGTTTGTGAAGTACCCTCGCATGCTCCAGAGAACTAAGTGTACTAGTGTAATGTAAGGTGTGATATGTTTATGGTTAATGTTTTGGTATGTTCAATTGTAATGTTTAAAAAAAAAATTATTTGTTTTGTCTGTGTTCTCTGAGTTGCATGACGGGCGTTACAGAATCCATAGCTTGTTTGAAAGCACTTGTTTTTGGCTTTTATACATAGCACCAAGGTAGTGAATTGTTTGATAAAATTCTTTGGTAGACAATATGTATGGAAAATGTGGTAGCATAGACAAGGCAGTGAACTATTTTAAAAATTGCCTCAAATAAATGTGGTCTCATGGAATGCCATGACAAGAAAATGTAATTGGTAGCTGTTCCTAGTTATTGGTTATGCAATGTGAAGTAATTGCATAACTGCTTAGGTTGACTTTGTAAAAACTATATTGTAATTGAAATTTTTTCATCTATCAATATCTAGTTATTAGTTATGCAATGTGAAGTAATGCTTTGAGTTTGAAAGATGTGCAATGCAATGTAATCAGAAATGTAGATGATTATGAACAAATAATTGATACCAATTCATAATATACCCCTATATTCCAACCTAAAATACATAAAAATCCAATCATACACAGTATTATCAACAAATAATTGAGACCATAATTCGAGCACCAGATTAAATCTTCTTGTCCATTGATTACTTCAAATAGATATTACAATTGATATAACATAACTCTCTTCATATATGTTTGAATAAATTCCTATGATGATGATATCAAAATTTGGTCTTTGTTTCTCTTTTATAAGAGAAGCAACAAGCTTTAGACCATTACAAAATATGCAATCTTTTCAAAATTCACACCTCTTTATATTAGCTAGACTAAAAATTAGTTTTCCTTAAAAAATAAAATAGAGAAAGTAGAAAACTAATGAAGTCCCTAGCATTTGTGACACCATATTCTATTAATCTTTGTAAGACACCCATGATCACTAAAGATCTGCTCAAGGTCCTTTCTCCATATTAGTGTATCTGAATGTATGGTTCATCCACTATGACAATCCCAAGGCCTATTGTTTAGGGGGAGGACCCAAATACCTCTACTCCCACTCCTACACTATATAATTATGTGGCCATTTGTATTCTTGAATTTTCAATATATTTGCAAGGTGAATCTTCCATTGGTTGTCTAGTAATGCCCTACCACCCATGATAAACTTAGAATATCCAACATCTAATGCTATTACTCCATCCATGATAAAGTTAAACCTATCAAGACTCAACTCACCATCCTTTTGTATGCGATTGATGCATTATAGAACAATCTAGCCAAATTCACTCTTCCATTCATTGAGGTCCTTCAAGTGGTCATCATATTTCAATAGTTTTGGCACAAACCACTAATTTAGAGTATGAAATGAATCTATTATTTTTATGATCTTTTGTTCCCCTCCTTGCATATATTGGAATTCATCTATAACTATTTTGGCCATCTGCTCTATAGGTTTTAATGTTGCAGGAGCTTCAATGGGTATGTGCAGGATCATCATGGAAAAAATAGGCCCCTTAAGTGGCAAAAAATTCACAAAAATCAAAGTTAGGAAACTTGACGTAAAAATTTGAACAAGTTATCTATATTATTTCAAAAATATGTAAGAATAGAATCTATAGAAAATTGAATGTAGTTTCTAAACTACTAGGTTTATTTTAAAAAAAAAAACTATTTAGTGAAAATTTTAAATTTCAATGCAGTAGTACTTAAATTTCAAGGAAAAAATAAGAAGTAGGTGTCTATCTGACCACCCTAACCACAATAAAATGATAATATTTTTTTATAAGACTTTAGATATAAGTAGAGGACTTATGTCCTGATGTGATTCATATTTTTTGTAATTTTTTTCCAAGTAAATAATAAATTATGATTTTTTTATTACAAATTTATAAAAATATAAAAACTTGTATGTCTGACTAGCTTAACTTGGTCAAAACTTCATGAAATTCATTGTTTTTTTAAATCCTATAGTATGAAAAGAATAGAATGTGACGCATGTTTCGGATTCAAAAAATATGATATCATTTGAATGCTATAGATTTTTTTCAATTAGCCTATCAATCTAGACTTTAGTTGTAATTCAAGTAGAAAATGAATAATAATTATTTATTAAATTCAAAGTAAAGCATAATTTATATTGGTGGAAAGATGAGAATCTCCTTTAAAAACCTTTTTCATTTCATCAAGTTTGGGTAAAAAAAATGTTGTCAGCCACATACCCTACACATACCCATCATATTGCCACTTTTTGGCCCATCATGATCTTGCACATACCCCAGTACTCCTCTATAAGATTTTGCACAAGGTTACCAATGTTTGGTGTATGGATTGCCAGTTCTTAAAAAAGGCATCTAGTATGGATGGATGTCTTTTCAGCTGATCAATTTCCTATGTTAGTGAGTTGTAGCAATCATACACACTTTCCAACTTATCCATAATTAGCTTTATCTTATGCTTGAGGACCTTTTCTAAAACATTGCAAATTTTCTTATTCACTCCTTCCTTACCCTCATTGTTAGATTTCTTTAACTCTTCAATATCCTGTCTAAGAATGCTCACTTGTTCAATAGAAGAACTTTCTATATCAACTGGTGGAGCAGGAGGATGCTGGTATAACAATTTTTCCTTCTTCTATGAGGGTCCTGCTCCTTTCAATTGTTCCTTCAACTTCACATTGTCCATGAAAAATTTATTGACTTCATCATTTAAAAACTTTTTTTCCTTTTCATACTCTCCCAATCTAACTTCCATCTCCTTAACTGCAGCTTGGGTGAACATAGCTGAATGCATTGTCATGGTTGCAGTGTAACACCCCGTCACGCAAACCCCAAAGGATAACTAAAAACACAACAATTTTTATTTTTTTGGTAAACATTAAGAATAAACACTAAGTTTACCAATACAACTAACATAACTAATGATAAACACTTCCCAAAAAGCTTGTGAATAACTAGATATTTTCAAAAAAAAATTTAAATTCTCAACAAGAAATTAAAACCCTAGATTAATATATAAGGTATATATATATATTTATATAAACATATATATATATATATAAATTAATTGAAGCAACTATTCTGACGACAATTTCATAAATTTTTCTACATGAAAGTAGATTTACTATCAAATCAAAGAATTTTCTTTTTTTCCTAATATAACAAAGAATCTCAAATTTCCTAAATTTTGACAGAAGGTTTCAACTAAATTTCTAAATTCCCAATTTTCTACAGACATAATTTTTACAGAGGTTTCTATTTTCTTAGTTTAACCAGAAGATTCCATTTGCAATCTATAGAGGTTCTCTATTGTTTTCTTTTTTATAGTTTTCCTACTATTTAACAATAATATTTAACAATATTTTTTTTTCATGAGGCTCTCATATTTTACTGTAAACATTTTCTATAGAGGCAACAAAATAATCACAGCAAAACTTCAACAACCGAGAACAAAGTTTTTCTAGAGAGGAACTTTTAACAAACTTTTCTACAGAGGGTTACAACTAATTCATGGCAATTTCCTCTTACACAGACAATTTCAGGCAATCTTTTCAAAACAAGAAAATAATTAAAAAATAGTAAAAGAACCTGTTTTCTTGAAGCTTGAAGGACCGAGGGTTGGAGCAAAGCTTCGCCTCCAAAATTTCAACTTCTAAATCCTTTCAAGAAACTTTACCTCTAGCCAGAAGAAAAATATGAGTCCAAAACATATGCTAAAAACCTCCACCAATTTTAACTAGAAAACCCCCAAAACCCAAATACTATTCTACATCCAATTTCTTTCCGTGAAGAAACTTTTTGTCGCTCCTCACATGCCAATATTCTCTCTGAGAATATTTTAAAACTAGAATTTTTATTAAATTCCCACTCACTCCCGTAAATACTCTAATTATAATTTAACTAACTAATTTTAATTATTTTTCTTTTATTAATAATAAAGCATTATATGCTATTTAATTAATTTAACAATTCAAAAATCAATACCACTTACCTTATGCAAATTTAAAATTATAATTCACATTATAGCAGCTATTATTTTTATTTAAACTATCCACTTAATCAAGAAAATTTAATTAATTAACTTTAACTACAATTTCCTACAAATAATTACATCAACTAAATAACATTAACTAATCACACATAAAATAAAGATTAATTAAATAACAACTATTCACAAATAAATAAATAAATAATAACAACCAATACTGAAATACAGACAAGGTCAAGACCTCGACACCATAGACTCACAACAAGGTGACAGACTTGGGATGGGGACACTTCCTTGTCAACTCCCTTTTCAACATCATACACATTGGGTTTATGGGACACACTCAAAACTGACAAACAGGTGGATCCGGTGTCCAGTACTTGCATCCTACATAGAAACAAATGTCAAGTAGCATGTAAATCTCCATTACAGACAAACCATGAAAGGTAGTCATGGGGTAACAGGGCATTTGCAAACAAGTGGTGCCACTTCGTCCTTTCACCAAGACTCACTAGCAAACACATCAGAAACCATAACAACATAGAATCACAACATCACCACATATATTATTAAAGAAAACCATAAAATAACCATATAACATAATCACCATGAAATGTATCATCAAGCATCATCAATAATGTCGAGTGTAGCAAACAAACCAAACTATGAATCCACACACAACCAAAATGGTGAATTGATCACCATCACAAACCAAGTACAAAATGCACACAAAAGAGTATCAAGAATATGAGGGGTATCACATCCTCCCCCCCTAGAACATGGCTTACTCCTAGAAGCCACTAAATAAATATGGGTACAACCCAAGTGTAAACTTAAAATCACAACTATAGTCAAAATCGAAACAAGTATCAAATAAAAGGATCACATATTAAACCACCATCTTCTCATGCCTCTGGAAGTTTGAGCAATAACCTTATCTCCTATAGAAAGGTTGACTAACTCAAGGGCCCCCTCATGCTTATAACCGAACTCAAGGAAATCAACAAAGAAGTCAAAGAAAATCAAAGAACTAAATATTTATTTAGCATCAAGATTTTGTTAAAGAATTAAAATTTACTATACTTAACAATCACATTAAGATAACTCATTGCATGAAATCCATCATAGAAGTTAAACTATCAGTTTACTCAATTTATTTCATTAATTAAAAACACTCGATTAGATTTGATAAAACATTTTCTTCCAATTTGTACATTAACAACATGAAGTCATTATAAATAGTACTATGTAAGATTTTTCCATAATTTTGACCAAGTGTGTATATATATATATATATATATATATATATATATATATATATATATATATATATATATATATATATTTCATTTATTATCACAATTTAAATTAACATTATAAAAATAATCCATATAATTATATATATATATACATATAGATACACACACACACACAGATATATATATTTACTAATATAAAATAACAAATTTAATTTGAATTAAATTTAATATATCTAAATATTTAAATATTAATTAAAAATGTATTTAAATAAAAGAAAACTCTTTTTAAACTAATTCACAGCCCCTAGGAGGACTGCATCCTCCCTGTGGGGAGGCCGCTGCCCCACCAAGGTTGCACCCAGTAGCCTTTGGTTGTTGTGCACAACCATGGTGGTTTTGCACCACCCTTGCGGTATGGGGAGGTACGACATAGCCGATGCCACCCCCCTCCCTTCCCCCATATTTATATTTTTTTAAATACTTTTTTTTTATAATATTATTTTTTCTTAAATATATATATATATACTTTTTAAAAGTATTCTCAGACAATCTGTATTGTCTAGAAAAGAATTTCAGAGTGTTTCTATAGGAAACCAGTATTTTCACTGAAATAATTTTTTTTATTCGTTTTTTTAAATTTTTCCAGACAATTAAATTAATTTAGATAAATAGATTTAAATCATATTCATCTACAGGAAAACTGGATATCATTTTTTTCCTAGTTTTAATAGGAAGGTTTTCAATCCAAAACTTAAGAGGCTTCAAAATCTCTCTACCGTTTTTCCACTATGTTTTTTTTTTTTATTGTTTCACAATAATTTCTTTTCCATGAGGCTCTTAGATTTTACTATAAAAATTTCTATAGAGGCAACAAAATAATCATGAAAAACTTCAACAGCCGAGAACAAAGTTTTTCTAGAGAGGAAATTTTAACAAACTTTTCTATAGAGGGTTACAACTAATTCACAGAAATTTCCTCTTACACACAATTTCAGGCAATCTTTTCAAAACAAGAAAACAATTAAACAAATAGTAAAAGAACCTGTTTTCCTAAAGCTTGAAGGAATGAGGGTTGGAGCAAAGCTTCACCTTCAGAATTTCAACTTCTAAATCCTTTCCAGAAACTTCACCTCCAGCTAGAAGGAAAATATGAGTCCAAAACATGTGTTGAAAAAATCCACCAATTTTAACCAGAAAAAGCCCAAAACCCAAAAACTATTCTACATCCATTTTTCTTTCCATGAAGAAACTTCTTGTCATTTCCCACATACCAATATTCTCTCTGAGAATATTTTAAAACCATATTTTTTATTAAATTCCCACTCACTCCCGTAAATACTCTAATTATAATTTAACTAACTAATTTTAATTATTTTTCTTTTATTAATAATAAGGCATTATATGTAGCTATTTAATTAATTTAACAATTCAAAAATCAATACCACTTACCTTATGCAAATTAAAAATTTTAATTCACATTATAGCATCTATTATTTTTATTTAAACTATCCACTTAATCAAGAAAATTTAATTAATTAACTTTAACTACAATTTCCTACAAATAATTACATCAACTAAATAACATTAATTAATCACACATAAAATAAATATTAATTAAATAACAACTATTCACAAATAAATAAATAAACAATAACAACCAATAATGAAATAAAAACAAGGTCAAGACCTCGACACCGTAGACTCACAACAAGGTGATAGACTTGGGATGGGGACACTTCCTTATCAACTCTGTTTTCAACATCATACTCATTTGGTTTATGGGACATGCTCAAACCTGACAAGCAGGTGGAGTCGGTGTCTAGTACCTACATCCTGCATAGAAACAAACATCAAGTAGCATGTAAATCTCTATTATAGACACACTGTGAAAGGTAGTCACGGGGTAACAGGGCACTTGGAAGTGAGTGATGCTACTCTGTCCTTTCACCAAGACTCACTAGAAAACATATCAAAAACCATAACAAAATAGAATCACAACATCACCACATATATTATTAAAAAAAACCATAACATAACCATATAACATAATCACCATGAAATGTATCATCAAGCATCATTAGTAATGTCAAGTGTAGCAAACCAACCAAACTGTGAATCCACACACAACCAAAATGGTGAACTAATCACCATCACAAACCAAGTACAAAATACACACAAAAGAGTATCAACAATATGAGGGGTATCACATGCAGATTCTAGAGGAGATGTATCCTTTAATGTTTTCACCATAGTTGTCCCTTTCATTTCCTACACTACATCTAGTAACCTTGGTTTTTGTGTACTCTTTTGTTTGGCCCAAAATTCCAAGGTTTCAATATTAGGGTTATACCCCATGCCACTTACCCCTTCATCTAATTCAAACTTAGCAATCAACATTGGGTCCTTCTGTGTTCTCACTTGATCAAGTAAAAACATTTTCTTTAATTCCATACCAGGGACAATAAGTATATTACTTTTCAAGATCATCTCTCTAGCCTCTTATGGACTAACATCAATATTATCAATCCTTAATTCAATAAAATTTTGGGCTCCTATCTAGCCATGTTGGTATTCCTCATCTCTCATCTTACTTTTTTCTACCCTTGCTTCAAACTCTTTCATTTTCATCTTAATCGAAAAGTCTTTAAATTCAGGGGTTTTGATAAATTTTTCATCTCCCAAGAACTTGAGAGCTACAACTACCCTTTCATCCTCATGCATTTCTCTTTCTCCTTGTACCTCAATATCAGCTCTAGCTTCAAGCCTATGGGCTTCAATTTCAAGCATAGGTTGTTCCACTTCAACATCATCCTTGAAATTTGTCAACACATTAACTACTTCTGTATCTCCAACCACCTCACTTGTTTCATAGGAAACCAGTTTCTCTCTCTTGTGTCTTTTTTTTTTAGAAGGTAGTTGTTCAGGAGGTGATCCTAGAGAAGCATGACATACTGAAATAGTATCCATAGTTGGTTCTGTAATTAGAATACCACTTGGCCTTTTGGGACACAATTTGGTAAGTCTCCCTGTATTTATTGCAATCTTATATAATTCATGAAACCTATTAGTTATCATATCAATCCTCTTTATAGGATCTACTTCCTCTATGAAATAACCCAAGAAATCATTGTGCTTCATCTTTCTTTCTTCCTCAAACCTTTTCATAAGTTCCCATTTTCTCCTCCTATCAAATACATGTTAAGGAGTGAAACAATTTCTAATTACATCTTCTTCATAGTCAATTTGGTGAGTAACCGTACCCTTGGTAAGGATGGTGCATCTTACAAAATCCATGTGACCCTCAAGTTCAAAAGCTCTTTCCTTTCTATTTTAGATAATTTTGTAACTCTTCAAGTGTATCGAATACCACTGATAGTTCCCAACATGTCAAATTGGGTAGAAATGTACCCTTTGTTTACTCATGATATCCTTTTCCATCTATAGAATCTTCCACATGAGCTCTAAAAAGGATAATAGAAGCGGGAAAAACTTTGGAAGTATATGTGGGGCCGATGGGCATCCATAAATCTTGATTATTGTGGTATCTAGTAGAAAAAACTAGTCACCAAAGTTATGAGTATGGCTTTGCTCAAGTTTCAAAGCCAAAGGTCTTAATAATTTTAGCACAAGTCTGTGTAGTCTTGGTGGTTGGTGGCCAAGAAATCCCATAATTTTGTACACAAAATCGTCATGGAATATCATATAATTTTAATTCTTACTAAACAGTAGATTTTTGAGTAGGATCTATAGGTTACTCTTGCACTCTTAGGATGTTTCACCTAAAAGGAGGGAGATAAACCCCACTCAAAAGTCTAGGTGGTTCACTCAAATTAATATGTGTATGATGTTATTAAGGCTAAATTAAATGATATAGATGCAACTGAGCTAAGTAATTGATTTATTATGAATGTAAAACCTAAGAAAAAAGTGATGTTTGAAAACACACTGTGTATTGCATAAACATGTAGAAATGAATGCAAACTGTAACAAAACTTGAAAAAAATGAAAGTGTGCACCTCGAATATGGATGGAGACTGGAAATGACATTTGAAATTCTACTAAAGCTAATCTTTTATGCCTAGTGGGACTCATTTTCCATTCTGGGAAAATCTGTAATGCCCACCATGCAAACCCCAAGAACACAGACAAAGCAACTAATTTTTTTTTTTAAAACAATATAATTGAACATGTAAGAACATTAACCATACTCACATAACACATTACATTACACTATTACACTTAGTTCTCTGGGGCATGCGAGGTTACTTCACAAACAACTAACAACAAAAACAAAGATAACAACAACACAATTCACTACTTATAGCTATGTTGAATTATCACACAAGCTACAAGAAAAGATAGAAGTGATTTACTAACTTTTGCAATAGAGTCTACTTACTTAGGTCAGCTTACATACCTCTTACATTCTATTTTATCGACAAGTCCTTGCTCCCAATGCCTATACCTGCAAGGTCTACATGACTTGGCACACACATTAGATCAAAGATAGTTAACACATGATCACTAAAAGAAGCGATATAAATCAATGGTAGGTTTTACATTAACGAAAATAATGACAAGTCTCAAAAAAGACTCAGAAGAACAGTCCTAGGGGCCCGACCTAATGCCTCAGGGGCTCATCACTTGATGGCCTTGACTACATATATAATTTGCAGAGGCACCATAGTTTGACAACTTGAGCTGCTCCAACTCATTGACTGACCAACCAAGGGTTCACTCATAAGACATTCAAGGAGGAATCTACTCCAACACAAAGTAACACAACACCACAAATACACGCTAAACTCAAACCTCTATTCATAAGCATTAAGTGACCCATACAAATTTACATACTAGAAGAGTGGGTATGCAACCCTTTCTAAGGTCCATCACCCCAGATAGTTTCTTAGGCGGCTGCCACCCACTTAGGTGAAGCCGAAGACTACTGAACTAGATAAGCATATTCTTGCAAAAATAAAATAAATATAGTCTACTCCAATATTGGAAACAATCATGACAACAAACACAAGTGTTCTCAAAATTTGGTGCTTCATCTATTAAATAATTTACAAAAGAATACAACACCACTCATATTTAATATTGAGATATTAAGCAAATTTCCCCCTTGATTATATTACCATTATTTATTTAATTTTCATTACAATGTGAACTTATATTTCTAACTGTCTGATTTCATAAAAAGGCTACAATCCCACCAATCCACTAATTCAATGCATGGTTGCAATAGTAACATTATTCAACATTGAGGATAGTTATCAAAAGTATCCTCTTCCAAGAAAATAAAAAAAACATTTCAACAACCCCATTGAAGGAAATTATTAAAAATATTAATATTTAACTATAATTTATCAAAACCAACCTTTCCTCCCCTTTTTCTTTGAGAAAATTGAATGATAAAATTATCACTAATAAAAAAAACAAAATAATAATACTTAATAAAATTGATTAAAGAAACCATTAATGATTTAACCACCATTGTAACAATTTACTATTTAAAGTCATGAAAGAATTGAAGGCTAAATTATTTGATAGATAATAGCACTTTACTATTTTACTAACCTTGTTAATAATTCACTAACTCTATTTATGAAATTATTATAATTACATTTTAAATATAAAGAAAATCTCATAATTTATTTCTTAAAATTAAAACAT
>VDFB02354428.1:0-29283 GCA_007258455.2 Sequoia sempervirens | reverse complement strand
ATTTCATCATGCATACATTAGTTTGAGTGAACCACCTAGATTTTTGGGTGTGGGATCTATCTCTTTCCTTTAGGTGAAAGACCCTAATTATGCAAAAGAGACTTAGCATTTCACACCCCTAAAATCTATGGTTCACTGCAACAACAAGTGAAGGAAATTATGCCCTTCACAAACAATTTTTTGGCCCTCTAATTATAGAAAATTTAGAGTAGAGAAAAATGCAGCTAACTAAGAAATTGTGTCTCCCAAATGCCTTGCAAACTAGTCGATGACTTGCACGTTTGCCTTGAAAATTGGTCAATGACTATAGGCTTTCCTTGCATATTTAAGACTTGTTTGAAAATTTGTGCACCCCAAACTATACAATTTGTAAAATCCAAGCTACAAATTTCTCTGGCAAGTAGCATTTTCTGCTCTTGCATATTTTTGCAGTGAAGTGAGGTGAGGAAGAGCGCCTCCAAATCATGCCAAATGATGGCACCAACGCCAAAAAATTTCCTTGGAACAGTCAAATATAGATTGAAAAAAATGGCTTGGAGAGGTTAAAATCACCCTCCTCTCAAATAGTCATGCTTGAAAAAGTATGAGTTGCCTCCAAATCATGGTAGAGGGTCTACAAATTAATCATGCCTCTATAAGCAGAGGTGACATTATTTATTTTGAGAGCAGAGATTATGCCACAAATTGGAGATTACCACTCAATAGTGCTTTTGATGTAGAAAAAATTTCTCAAAAAAGTAAACAAGGATCTTCATATCTAGAGCTCTAATACCATGAAAGAATCCATGATTGAGATCCCACAAGCCCTAGATGATATTCTCAAGAGAAACTTGTCACACACAAATGAGAAATTACATAGAAAAATATGTGAATCAATAATGATTATTGATTACTGAATCGATTACTGAATTTTTACAATGAAGGATTGAATATCCCTATGTAGAATTAGGTGAACTCAACATGAGACCCTAAATGATGGATTTTTGACTGAGAGAGGAGTGAGATAACAAAATGCATGAATCAATTAAGTGTCATTATCTTGTGTGCAACACAAAGAGTAGAGCAGTTGACTAATTGAAATGCATAATTAAAGCAATAACACTCGCAATAAAAACTAGATGATCTTTTCCTAAGTTTGCATTAAGTACTAGAGTAAATAATAATTAATCTACTCCAACACCCCCTGAATAAAAACTGAGGAGAAGAAAAAATTGATGAAGAAAGAGAAAATGAAGATATGAATCCCCCTCATAATGAAAGAGCTCCCATCCCAATGATGAACGCCTGAAGATAGAACATGATCCACTGCCTGCAAACTATATTTCTCCCCTTAGGAAGAAAAGGATTCACTAGTGATTGGAGAAGCCAAACCAAAATAATGGGTGGTTTTGGAATCCAAATCCTAATGATGTGTGCCTCTAAAAACTGCTCACGTGTCCACATTTCGGAAAGCAATGATGTCAATCCAAGATCCTATGAAGATTGATAGAGGGGTGATCCCACAATAATGGGTTATAGTTTTTGGCCAAACTTGACATTAAAATCAGGATTTTTCACCAAACATTCACTTTCTTACACCTATAGCAGCTAAACCATTAAGGTTTTGAAGATGAATCAAACTAGTTATTTGTTAGATATTTTGTGTAGATTCTAATTATATTTTTTTAAAAAAATTAAAAAATAAATTGTGAATCATTTTATGTAATTTTTAATAACTTATTTTTTCTACTAATCAACATTTTTAAAAAGTGATGTTCACTTCGGCCACATAACTTTTTTTATAGATAGGATACAATTCTAATTTTTAAAATACAATTTTTTTCACACCAATATCTAGGGAATGGATATTTTTTCATAATTTTTTGTTACATATTTTTTTTTAATTAATTTTCCAAGTCAAGTAATTATAATTTGGACAGAGGTGTACTTCAGCCCATAACTTTTTTTGTATTCATTTGAATTAACTTATTCTTTTTTGTTGGAATAAGGACATCAATACCTAGTGGACATGTATTTTTTATTTTTTTTCTCTATTTTCTATTTTTTTATGTGTGAAATAAAGAACTTGATGTTCATTGAAAATCCTACATTCACAAGAAATAAAATAAATATAATAATCAAATTAAAATATTTAAAATTATACTTTTTAGGAAGCTTATAATAAGGGCTACAAGATTACAAAGCATAAATTTTAAATGAATTCATTTGATCACCCAAAAGGTAAATCAAAAGTGGTTTTTTATCAGCATTTTGATAGGTGTAGAGGAGACTCGATTATAGGTATGGTTTAAATATAACAAGGTTCTATCCAAGGGGGTTTGATCTAAGGGGGTTTGATCAATCCCTCTTTAATTAAAATAATTTAAATGGAACCTTTAAAGTTATAAATCATTGTATTTTCTAAAAATATGTGATTTCAGGCAAAAATCAGGATGTCCCAAAAAGTGTAACCCATTATTGTGGGAACACACCAGAGAACAAGCTACAAAGGTGATGAAGATGGTGGGCCAACAGCGATGATGTGGTTTTCAACAAAGAGGAAAGGAGAAAATCCAGGTGGAAAAACTCCTAACTATTTATTCAAACTAAAGAAGAAAGTTGCAACTATTGAAGAATTACAAAGATGCCCTCCAGAAGGGATGATGCCATTGTTTATCCAATGCTCAATATTGTCCCACTAGAAAGAAACTCTGGAAGCACACGAGGATGCGACTCTAGAAGCTCATGTATTCAATTAATTAGAATAGAACACTTTTGGATGCCTATTGGAGGAACAGTGCGGAGCTCAGCAGTTAATTAGAAACTTTTAATATTCTAAGTTTGTTTATTCAAAAGCAAAATGAAAGAAACATATACTAGATGCTTTAAGTAGAAACCCCATATGGAACTTTATATAAGTTTGATTTTTACAAAGCTCCATATTTTCCAAAATCTTTATCATGTGGTGCTCGCAAAGCACGTACAAGTTTTAAAGAACCAAAAAGGAAAAAAGCAAGGAGCATGCAAAAAAAAGTAGGGAATGAAACATGCATGCATCTAGAAACAAAGGTTTACATCTGCCTCCATTTTGGTGAAAAAGCCAAAACATGCAAATTGTGGCCTCAACAACATAAATCGCACATCCAAAAATACAAACTACAACCTCGGGAAGGAAAATCATTCCTCCAAAATGCAAATTGCAACAATAAGAGGTTTGTGTTGTGCAATGCCAGATCGCCTTCCTCTTGCAGCTATCAATCTGCCCCTTTTATGGTTGTATCACACCTCTTATAGCACCTCTCTCCACCTTTGATCACTACAAATGTAGCTTGCACATAGAAACAAAGATTTAAAAATGTAGAAACAGAGGTGTAGAAATGCAAAAACAGAGAAGTGTAGATCCGCAACAAGTGAAGGAAATTACACCCTTTACAAATAATTTGATGCCCCTCCAATTGTAGAAAATTTCAAGTAGAGAAAAACACAACTAACTAAGAAATTGTGACTCCCAAATGCCTTGCAAACTGGTCGATGACTTGCAAGTTTTCCTTGCAAATTGGTCAATGACTACAGGTTTTCCTTACAGATTTAAAATTTGTTTGCAAATTTGTGCACCCCAAACTGGGCAATTTGCAAAATCCAAGCTACAGATTTCTCTAGCATGTAGCATTTTATGCTCTTGCGGATTTTTGCAGTGAAGTGAGGTGAGGAAGAGCACCTCCATTTTTTTCCAAATAATGGAACTAACACCAAAAAATTTCCTTGGAACAATCAAATGTAGATTGCAAAAAATAGCTTGGAGAGGTTAAAATTTCCCTCCTCTCAGATATTCACACCTACAAAAGTATGAGTTGCTTCCAAATCGTGATAGAGGGTATATAAATATATCATGCCTCTGTAAGCAGAGGTCACACGATTTATTTTGAGAGAAGAGATTATGCCACAAATTGGAGATTACCGCTCAACAGTGCTTCTGATGCAAAGAAAATTCCTCAAAACATTGAACAAGGATCTTCATATTTGGAGCTCTAATACCATGAAAGATTCCATGATTGAAATCCCACAAGCCCTGGATGATATTCTAAATAGAAACCTATCACACACAAATGAGAAATTACACAGTAAGATATGTGAAACAATAATGATTATTGATTATTGAATCGATTACTAAATTATTACAATGAAGGATTGAATATCCTTATGTAGATTCAAGCGAACTCAACATGAGACCCTAAATGATGGAGTTCTGACTGAGAGAGGAGTGAGATAACAGAATGCATGAATCAATTAAGTGTCATTATCTTGTGTGCAACAAAAGGAGTAAATCACTTGACTAATTGAAATGCATAATTAAAGCAATAACACTCGCAATCAAAACTAGATGATCTTTTCCTAAGTTTGCATTAAGTATTGTCCAGTAAATATTAATTAATTTACTCCAACAATTTTTATAACTAAAAAAACAAATATTTTTGGAATAGAAATTGTCGCTAGTGGATTTTTAAAATTTATTGAATATGTTAAATATGAAATATGTATTTTATTAGTCCATGTCGTAGGCACTGAATTGAGACCTCGATCTCACTCAACTATTGTAGCTGCTTTGTAACTTACTTTGAAATTCTATATTATCTAGGCTCAATGTCTTCTATGAGTCTATCAGCTCACTGGCCTTTTGATTCAAGGAGGTGGCTGCAACAACTCTTCCTCTTTCAATCCATTCTCCCTTCTCCTGCCTCTGCCTATAGCCCTCAAGAGTAAGCCATAGCTTATCTAATTCCGCCTACAAATTCTTCTATACATATGCAAACTCTGAATTTAAATTTCAAATTTAATGTATTAACATCTGCACATCAATGTCAGTAGTAAAAATTAAATAGCTTCAATAACATTGGCAAGTGCTCAATTAACGTGTGGAGGAATTTGAATTTTTTCTTGGATTTCTTTTTGGCAAGAAATTTGGACTCTCATAAATGGAGTTTGGTTAGTTGGAATAAAATTTATCAACCTAAATATTATGGAGGATCTTGGTTTTAGACAGACTAAGCTCAATAGTCAAGCATTGGCAACTAAATTGTATTGACATTAGTGCATGTTCCTTGACCAATCTTGAGCTATAATTTTTAATAGAAAAGTATTTGGGTGGTATTTCTAATGAGAATATTTCAAGGATGGATTTGTATGGAAAAGGTTCAATGTTATAAGATACTTTTAATAGCAAAGCTTCTATTATCAAGGATGAACTCTTTTGGATTATAAAAATGTCACATCCCCATGTCAACTACCTCCATGGTGGATAACTATAGGGTAAAACCTACAAATTAAATGTAATTAAATGTCATAGGAATCCATGCACATATGGAGGAAAGGTTGACCAAGAGTGAAGTAATTTCTATGTAATTAATAAGGCATGGAATCCTCATCATTTTTTCCAACTTTTACCTGAAAAGAGAAGGAATATTAATTGAAAACTCTAGGTGTTGGAGAGGAAAAATAAATAAAGAGGGATGGCACCAATGCAAGCACCACATGAAGGTATGGGAATCCATCAATGCTAAGTGACTTGTAGAATGGTTTCCCTCCCTCATTTACTATTCACAGTTGCAGGTGGGAAAAAAAGAGAGACTAGTAGGAAATGCAAGCAGTTTGGACAGGAAAATGTAGAGAGAGAGTAAGGGGCATGAAGAGAAGGAAGGTAGTGGGAGAGAAAGAGGAGAATAATTTGAAGGGTGAGTGGAAGGAATATGTGGAATTCATTACAATTGTCGTAATAGACATATATGCAAAAATATGGGAGCAGGAAGAAGGGAAAATCATGAAACTCGAGTAGAGGAGATGCAGACAAGGAGTTACAAGAAAAAGAGGAGAAAATAGGCACCATAAAATGTCACCAAAAGGAGAGCTCGCATTGAGTATAGGTTCCCATCACATTATATGAAAATATAGAGCAAGGGAACAAGGGAGTGAAAAGAGGGAAAAATGTGAGGAGAAGAAGAGAATGGATGGGAAGAAAACATGGGCAAGAGGAGTCAAAGGGGATTGGAGGAGGAGGAGGGAAAACCAAAGTTTGGATTTGCTATTGGAAAGTGTATGAGTGTTGTACATGGAAATATTGGATGTGGTTTAAGGCACGATGGGTTAGTGGGAGGCTCACAAAATTCATCCCTACAACTTTGAGAAGGGCAGGTGCTATGTACCTCAGAGGGAAGACCAAAGGAAAAGAACAAGGAAAAGGAAGGAGATTGCAACGCACATGAGGACTGATGCAAGAACCCTATCCAAAAGGAAACCTCCACGAATTAGGTACCCTTCGTAGCAAAAGTTTGGTATTCATCTTAATGTATATTTTATTTCTTTGCATATTTACTATCCATGATATTATGCTACAATTGACCTCTTCAAACTGGTTGTGGGATGTGTAGATAGAGATTAAACCAAAAAAATGTAAGGGGGGAGTATTAGGTGGCAAAAGAAAATAATGAAATAATCACCTCTAGTTACACCCCTCACTTGTATGATAAACATGAATGAAAAATGTGGAAACCTTTCAAGAAACGTTTATGAATGAAAATCATACTCTATTAACACTTTTATTTCAAATAAAATAACTAAGAAAATTAGTTAAGACAAAAATTATTTTGAGTGTAAAATATTTTTACATTTATATGAACAAAGAAAATGAACAATACGTATGTTGTGCATAGACCCATGTTATATGTCGATAGCTACTATGAAAATTATTACATAAAGTAGAGAGTTGACCAAGAGGTTTTGCCACTAATTTGAACCAATACCATTTATTAATGATTTTATAGCAATGTCAAGAACTCTCCTCTTGCTAAATTTCTTGGAGGTGCCATAAGGAAATTTTATTGATAGCCTTGCAAGGATTTGAGGACTCTATTGCAGTTATACCTATTCATAAACTATTAATGCACTTGTAGTATAGCATAGAAGGAAAAATATTGTCATATGCTACTAAAATTTATAGCTAGCATTTTCCTATATATGCTTAACCTTGTCAATGACAACGAGTAACAAATGGAATGAATGCATGTAGTTAATATTGTTTTTGAATTTCACCTCTCTAAAGTAGATATAGGGTTTAATAGTAAGAATTGGGAATGAGTTATGGAAGTTGTAGCAGTAGAATAGATTAAGGGTGTAGAAAGATTGGTTAACCATAATATACCATACCTAGCCATAAAAAGGATAATATCATCAAGCTATAGATATTTTAAGTATAAGAATCTTAACATTGGAACTATTGTGTGAACTAAATGAAGGGTACCATAGTTGTACTAGATAGTTTCTTGATTGAATAGAAGGGAACCATCATTTAATTCTATGGTGTTGTTGAAATTGAGTTAAGAAACAAACCATTGTGATCATATAGTATGACATCCTCGAATATCTTAGTTCTAACCATTACTTGATCATAATTAATTAAAGGTGTTGGGTGCATTTATTATCTAGTATGAGAACCAAGCTATTACAAGAATAATATATTATGCCATAAGATAAATTAAATCAAAAGGTTAAGAATACCATTACTATGAATATTATGGAGTGTATATTTTTACATGAAGATATGATGAGCATAGTGTTTCCAATTGTCTCAAGTATGACTCAAAATTGATTATGTTTAACCCAAGTTTGTAATGATGGACATACCATTCAAGGTTTGAAAAGACATTAGGTGGCAAGGGTGAAAATTTCATATTTCATGAACTAAGACTATTTTAAAAGTGTTGGATTTCATTCTAGATGATGAAGGATATTACGAGATTAAGAATATATTATTATTAGATGTATATAATTGGATGTTGATCCAATGGATATAGTTTTCTCAACCATCTAAATTTGAGTTAAATATTGACTTTCCTTATAGCAATTTTATAACTATTATGTCTTTTAAAGTTCAAATTATTTTGCATGGCCCTATCAATGCATGATGTGTTCTAATAGAGATTGATGACAAGATTAATAGGATCATGGTGGTTGATCATATTAGTCAACTATCATTTGGAGCCATATTGGGGCTTCACATAATTATCACATTTATGAATAGATATTGAGTATTATTACCCTTACTATTAGTAAATGTATCCCAACTAAGATATTTATTCTACTAGGTTATCATCATACATAAATGCTTAAGGGGTTTCTTACTAGTATAATATATCAGTTCAAGATATCAAGAACCAATACACTTGTGATATAAGATCACCTAATCATATTTTAATCATAATTAAAACCCTATATTATAACTATTAATTAGAGACCAAATGTTTTTTAGTATCCTCAATAGGTAAATATAATGGTTTGGGATGCTCACAATGAATTGGGATTAATACCAATGGGAGGTCAAGATGAGATATGGATGACCTTTTTGGAAGTTCCTCAATATAGGTTTACTATATTGTGAGCTTAGTTAAATGTTTTCATACCCGTTGTCAGGGGTTTATAATTGAGGGGGATCCTTAATGAATCTTGGTTATGGGAATCTGTGTGTAGGTGTAAGAGAGGGGGACCAACCATGTTCAAGGCCCCAGGTCATAGAGAGCCAAGAGCGGAAGGCTGCCCCAACTTACCTCACTCTAAAGGGGTGTCTTAAAATGAGGGACAAGAATGATGAGGACTATAAGGTCCTTCAATCACTCTACGGACCCGAAATCTAGAATGGGGCTAGGCGAGTTAGTTTTTGAGTTCAACACTATACCTTAGGTAGCTCGCTACCCAATGATGGAAGCACAGTTTTGGGATGATAGCATGGCACACTAGTGTCTCTTAGGTGCGCTGGTGTCCATACGACAAGAGGACCAGAAACACAGTACGAACCACCAGAAAATAAGTTGATGGCCTAGCTAGTTATTTCTTAGGGGAACAAAACATAACTATGAAATAGGAAATATACAAACAAATATGATAAAGAAAATATATTAAAGCTAAGGTGATGAAGATAATCTCACAAAAGAGCATGTTCGCCAGCTAGCTCCAAATGCATGTCCACCTACACACAAGAAAGAGGGAAAATTTTTGGGGGCTATATAGGGGCCTACCTCAATCAAACCCCTATTTTGGTGTTTCCACCTCCACAGAAAGCCAAGATAGCAACAATAGAAAAATGTATGATAAACGAGAAAATAAAGTAGAGAAAACAATAAACACTACAAAACAGTAAAGTGTTACTCAACCAAATCATAGAGGATAGGAGTGAAAACATTATCACCTCCACTAAGAGCTCACTAGCCAATGATGGAGAAAGAGAGCTTGAACAATCACCATAGCCTCAACTACAATGAAGGGATGTGTTGCAAACCTCAAGCCCTTGTTACAATGGCTTGTTCCACACTTGCTCTACGGAGTTGATGGAGTGTTGTTGCTGCAATGGAGTGTTGAAGTGTTGTTTGAGAGTGAAGTGAAGGTTGATAATGCTTGAGAATGAAAGAAGTGATTGCTAGAATGCTTAGAGGGTGAAATGGAATTTCAATGGATCAATGTGAAGGAAGAATGAACAAGAATAAGGTATTTTCAAGTATGTTGTTCAAAGAGGGATGTTACAATTCATTCACAATAGGAAGTATAACGCCTCTGCCAACTTCAGATGCAAGAATCCATTAGGGACATAAGCGCGTCATGCAGACGTCTGCACACCATGCGGGTGTCCCTGACAAATATTCTCCTATTGACATAGTAGATGAATGCCAAGTGGAAGGTAATTAGCCAACTGATGTGGAATTTCACCTTTGGATTTGATTTTCTAAGGTGAGGAAGCGTTAAAGGGTAATTTGCGTAAGGGGTGTAAATTTGTTCCTATATATTTTTCCCCCACTTTAGCGAGCATGAATACTAATGAGTGCTTTGGTAAAGTAGATCGAAGAGTGAATAGGGTTAGAAATTTATACCTAAACCGTCAAGGAAGCAGACTGCAGTTTGATGAGCTCGAAAGCACAGGGTAGGAAAAGGACTTCATAGCCCCATAGAACTATGAAGTTGTAGAATGAAAGCATCTTACAGGCCCACAGACCTACAAGGAGGTGACTCCCAAGATCTCTCACATGAAGGAAGCCTCGAGAATTAAGTGCCTCACAGGCCTGAAGACTTGCAAGGAAGGTATTCTCCAAGATCTCTCACATGAAGGAAACCCAGAAAATCACCTTACAGACCCACAGACCTACAAGGAGGAAAACCCCAAGATCTCTCACATGGAGGAAACCCAGAAAAGTTCCCTACAAGCCCACAAACCTATAGGGAGGCATCCCCTAAGATCTCTCACATGAAGGAAACCCAAAAAAGTGTCCTTCAGGCCTGCAGACCTACAGGGAGGTGTCCCCCAAGATCTCTCACATGAAGGAAACCCAGAAAAGTGTCCTACAAGCCCGCATAACTGTGGGGAAGGTATCCTCCAAGATCTCTCACATGAATGAAACCCAAAAAAGCACCTTACAGACCTGCAAACTTGCAAGGAGACATCCCCCAAAATCTCTCACATGGAGGAAACCCAAAAAAGCACCCTATAGACTTGCAGACCTATAGGGGAGCGACCTCCAAGATCTCTCGCATGGAGGAAGCTCAAAGGAAGTTCCCTACAGGCCAAAAACCTATAGGGAGGTGTCCTCCAAGATCTCTCACATGGAGGAAACCTAGAAGAGCATCATATAGGCCCACAAACCTGTAGGGAAGGCATCCTCCAAGATCTCTCACATGAAGGAAACCCAAAGAAATCAGACTCCACAAAGTCAGAAGGAGGCTTCAACGGAACACCCGTAAAGCAACATGCCTACCTGTAGATAGAACATGTCAGAAAGCAGCCATGCAGGAAAATAAGCAGACAGTCACGTAGACTATCAACAAGTTGGAAAACTTTCAAAGGGGTCCCACGGGAACCCGATGTAAAGAAGGGGTCCACTCAAGGGACACGTTGTTAGAAAGTACGGAAGAGATGTTTCTTTCTCGAATCAATTCATCATCAAGGAATCCTTTTGAAAGATGTTCACTTCATCAAGGAATTCAAAATGAAGAAAATTCCCCCACACAAGGGGAAGGTCAAAGTTGCTCTTTCCTCGAAGGAAAGGTTCTCAAGTTCTTTCTTTACGAACCCATGATGAAGGAAACACATTTTGTTAGGGTTCTAGGTAGAGAGTGTGGTTCCTTGAAAAAAGGTTTGTGAATATTCTCAGAAAATATTCATTGGCAACGAATGCATTTTATGAAAATCAAAATGTTATAGAAATGGCATTGTCACGCATGAAAGGGATAACTCAAGAAAAGAAGAGAGAAAGATAAAGAAAAAGCTAGAAGAAACATTACGAACAAAGGGCATAGTGGTGATCTGATATTTTAGGGTCAGAACTACTCATAAATGTATATAAGTATGATAATAGTATATAAAATGAATTGACATCAACCCCCTACTATATTAGACCATGTGAAGAATGCACGAGAAGACAAAGTAAAAATTAAAAAATTGGGTCAACATGGAAGGGAAGCCTAAATGCCCCCAACACTTTGCATCATCTCCAATTTATCGAAAATCAATCACAAACATGGAAGAATGATGATATAAATAGAAGAAGGTTTACGACACAAAAACCACGCCTATATCCAAGCACCAAAAGGGGTGACAAGGGTCATCCAGGAACACATAGCATGATCACAAGGGAACACATCACAACACACACTTCATCTAATCTAAAGATAAAGAAGAGGCCTCCCCCTAACACTAATTGACCAAGAGGTCATTTGCTTTCCACTCTAGATCATCGTAGGGGGAAGGAGGATGGGCTTGTAGTGGTGGAATTTTAAGAGGAGGAGCTTTCGACCCTCCCGCAACAAGGGCTAAGGAAGAGGGGCCCGCAAGGTCCTCTCCACCAAGCTCTTGTGGAGCTAAGGTCAGCGATTTTGCGAAGATCGCTAACAAGGCCAGAACTTCATCCAGAGAGGTAACAATGCACTTTATAGGAATTCCATGTTTTACCTCAATGGACGGAGAAGGTTGCACCTAAGATTCACCACTAGGCTTGTTAAACGATTCGGGAGCAATGACGAACTCAAGGGAAGTCGAGACTGGTTTTGTTACTAGGATAGAACAAGTCAGCATGGGACCACCTTTCAGAGAAGGTGGGCTCCTCTTACATCCTCCATTGCTAGAAGGACTACCCTACACCTTCTACTTCGTAGGGGGATGCGAACTCCCCACAAACAAGGCGAGAGGTGCAAAGGAAGATGAGGAGGAGAAAACTATAGCAGATACCACCGAAGTATTTGGCATATCTACGGATTTTAGGAAAGGAGGGACATCAACAAGGGCGGATCTACCAAAGGAGAGATGAACACTTGCACCTTTTTGGGGTCAGGCGCATTCATACTCACAGCGAAATCCAAAAGCGAGACTGAACTAGTCTACACGGAAGTAGAGGGGAGGAGAGAGGAGGATGCAACAAGAGGCCCTAATATAGGGGCAGTCATCTCCTCTTCCTTACTCTACAAGGTGGCATGCTCAACTGTGAAATATTTTCACCGACACTTGCGTTCGTACGCAAGGAAGTTTTTGTGACTCTTTGAACAAGAGGTCAGAGGCTATGAAGGAACATAAGGCTCCTACTCAACCATGGGAGTGTCCACTACAGTCATTTCTGATAGAGGAACAGACTCCTGAACGGAAGCAAGAGGAGCAGGTTGGGAAACAATAGGGGGAATTGGCTCAATTTCCTCAGTAGCGAGCCTCTTCCTATTTACTACTTTGGGAGCAGAAGTGGTAGGAGGCCGCAAAGGCCAAGACATAGAGGATTCCCCACAAAGACCTTTCTTCCTACTATACTGAACGGGCCTAGGCTTTGTGGGAAAAATAGGAAGCTCAAACACAAGACGCTTGGGATTTCACCAAGCGGGCACCATAGGATTCTCTTGCAAACACAGAACAGAATCTAATGGTACCACAACAGGGTGAGAGGAAGTGTCAGGTTGAACAGTGGAAGAGGAAGAAGGAGGATCTTGGGACCACTTCTCTTCTTCCCTTCTATGTGCCTTGGTGGCATCACTATCATCTTTTAAGCAAGCCCTATGTGAAATAGCACAAGGCAACGGAGGGTATCTCACTCTTGGTGTCAAGCGCCCTCTCTTGTAATTCAGATAAGTTTGGTACAAAAGGTCCTTCCTAGGCGAAAGAGGACCAATAGGCATAGACCAAGAGTAATCCAAGGAGTAGCTACCATGAGTAACTGGTGGTTTATAACCGGTGTCATGAATCATGTGCATGGAACCCTCATGGATAAATTTTAGACATTTATGCACAACAAAGGGTACAGCATTCAGAGCTACTAACCAAGGGATACCTAGATTTACTCTAAAGAGTTCAGATCTAGGGATTATGTCGAACAGAAGCTTCACAGATTTAGATCCAACCAAAACTAACAAGACAATACTACCCAAAAGGGGTACGAAAATCCTGTCATGCATGCAGATGGTGCTTACAAGTGCTTTGTACCCATCTTTATGCAAAAAGTTAATTAGCATGATCTCCTCGATTATAATGTTTACTTGAGATGTCGGATCAATTTGAGAACATTTGCTATGATGTTTCCATTGATTCGCGCAAGGATGTAGAGAGGAGATGGTTCCCTATTAAAACCCATTAGCAGATCCTATGAAATGAAGGTTATACTAGTACCACTGCTCACAGGATACACAGAGGGGATAGGTTGATGCAGGAAAGAGGCCATCACATGCAATAAACAACACTCTCACAAAGCCTCCCCAAAGGTTGCAAGATAGGACAGTGACCCAACTAAGGTTTCATTGCACAACACTTTCGGAACCTTCCAACTATGCCTACTAGGGGTCGTAGGTTGGGTTGTGAGGCAAGGAGCCTCACAATTCTCACACCTACAACACTCCTAGAATATGAGGAAAGGGTCGTTCAGTATCACAAAACAGAACCAAGATTGTTCACGTCAAGTTCACCAAAAATATAAGAGAGGGGGACCAACCATGTTCAAGGCCCTAGGCCATGGAGAGCCAAGAGCGGAAGGTTGTACTAACTTACCTCACTCTAAAGGGGTGTCTTGAAATGAGGGATGAGAATGATAAGGACTATAAGGTCCTTCAATCACTCTACAAAACCAAAATCTAGAATGGGGCTAGGCAAGCTGGTTTTTGGGTTCAACACTATACCTCAGGTAACTCTCTGCCTGAGGATAGAAGCACAATTATGAGATGATAGCGCGGTGCACTAGAATCTCTTAGGTACGTTTGTGTTTGTATGACTAGAGGACCAAAAACACAATACGAACCACAAAAAATAAGTTGATGACCTAGCTAGTTATTTATTAGGGGAACAAAACAAAACTATGAAATAGGAAAAATACAAATGAATATGATAAAGAAAATATATTAAAGCTAAGGTGACGAAGATAATCTCACAAAAAAGCCTATTCGGCAGCTAGCTCCAAATGCACATCCACCTACACACAAGAAAGAGGGGAAATTGTTGGGGGGTTGTGTAGGGGTTTGCCTCAGTCAGACCCCCATTTTGGTGTTTCCACCTCCACAGACAGCCAAGATAGCAACAATAGAGAAATGTATGATAAAGGAGAAAAGAAAGTAGAGAACACAATAAACACTACAAAATAGTAAAGTGATACTCAACCAAATCATAGAGGAGAGGAGTGAAAACATTATCACCTCCACCAAGAGCTCACTATCCAATGATGGAGAAAGAGAGCTTGAACAATCACCATGGCCTCAACTACGATGAAGGGAGGTGTTGCAAACCTCAAGCCCCTGTTGCAATGGCTTGTTCCACACTTGCTCTACGGAGTTGATGGAGTGTTTTTGCTGCAATGGAGTGCTTGAGAGTGAAGTGAAGGTCGAGAATGCTTGAGAATGCAAGTGATTGCTAGAATGCTTAGAGGGTGAAATGGAATGAGAATGGATCAATTTGAAGGAAGAATGAGCAAAAATAAGGCATTTTCATGTCAATTTGTCAAAGAGGGACATTACAATTCATTCCCAATAGGAAGTGTAACACCTCTACCAACTTCAGATGCAGGAATCCTTCAAGGACGTCAGTGTGTTGCGTGGATGTCTACGCACTGCGTGGATTTCTACGCACCGTGCGGGCATCCCCAAAAAATATTCTCCTACCGACACAACAGACAAATTCCAAGTGGAAGGTAATTAGCCAATTGATGTGGAATTTTGCCTTCGGATTCATTTTTCTAAGGTGACGAAGTGTAAAAGGGGAATTTTCATAAGGGGTGCAAATTCACTCCTATACAGTAGGTCCTTTGAGAGACCTTGTAAGGAGAATGTGTGACTTTGATCCATTTGGAAGCGAGTGTGTAGGTGGTCCTTGGGTGGAGGGTGCTTTTGTGACCTCAACTCCAAAGGAGGGGGGCTTAAGGGTATAACTCCAAGGTTTGGGGGTTTTCCCTAACTTGTTTGACCTTTCCACCTCTATAAGCTTCAAGTTGAGGATAAAATGGGTATTATATGGTTATGAATGAATTAAGGAAAACTAATAATTTGCATTCAATACATAATATTCTTTTGAATAGTAGGTGGAATAAAGTGAATGGATTTGACTACCTTCTAGTTGTTATTTTTTTATATGCACATGTTGAGTGCAAGCCATCTTTTGTTGGTCTATTGCACGATTCTTATGTGTTCATGTGATTCAACTCTATATCTATAAGACTCCATGTATAGGCTCTTGAATCTATTGATTGTGATATATTTATCTAGGTTACCTGATCAGTATTGTGATTCATGTTATATGTATGCCCTGCCCAAGTGTGAACCTCTAGGGTATTTCAACAGTGACAGTGAATCATTGGACCATGCTAATGATTGATATATAGGCTACTACTAGGGATCAGTTGGCATTCACTTGGTTCATAGAGGTGGATTGCTAGGGGCTACCCTAGCTATGATACAATAATAGTTAGAATTTTTTCATTAGATCATCCCAATGGTGGATTTCTAGAGCTATTTTATATCTTTTGGATTAGCCAACATTCACCTAGTTCACAAAGGTATATTTCTAGGGGCTATTCAGGATTTGATACAATAACGATTGCATGGATAGTTACCTTGCCGTGTGGGGAATGATAACCAGAGCTAACCATTATATCAAGAGGGTCATTGGTAGTCACCTTAGCATGGAGGTGATTGATTCCAAATGTTACCCAAGATTGTGAAGAGGATAGATGATAATATCACTAAGATACTTCTTCTTGGGTGGATAGACTTGTTGTCAATGGCCTATAGGCAATTCAATTTGGAATCCACAAGGATGGAGGATGGACCCATGGTGTAGTATGGGATGCACCGAATCCCCTTCCCAATTTTTATATGGTATAAGTTTGTCCTTGTTGGGTTGAGGACAGACCCTGATGTAGTATGGGATGCATTGAATCCTCTTCCTAGTTGTCAAATGGCATAAAATATTGAAGGAAAGGATGGACCCATCCAGTGCAACATGAAATGCACCGATATTATTTTCTATCTAGGATACATTATGGACATGTGTTAGTCAATCATTGTGGATGTGTTAGCTAGTCACTATGTATATATGGTGTTGGAGCTAGTCACTATGTATATGTGATGCATGTTAGATCTAGTCTTTGTGTATATGTGATGTATGTATATGATCTCTAGGCACCATTGTACTTGTGATGTGTGTATGAGCTAGCCACTATGATATTGTGATGTGTGTATGAGCCAATCACTAGTGTACTTGTGATGTGTATGAGCTAGTCACCATGTGTATGTGTGATGTATGCTTGATATTGTCACTATGTATGTGATCTTGTAATCATGGTATGATAAGACCCCTGTATATTCATGTGTGTTCAAGTATTGGTATTATTTGGTATCTACCCAACACTTTATGGAAAAATTATTATCATTATATTATAATTCGACTAAGTTGATATCTTATGCTAAAAAATAGTCTAAAGTTAAAGGTGAGATTAGAGATCTCATACAAGAGGAGAGAATGAAATCCCTCTAACATTGTTGTGCATTCATGCCGAGATGAGGTCCCCATTTGTGGCCTCACTAGTTCAAAGCTCTAGTCAAAAGTGCTCAACTTTGACTAAGAATTACGAACCAAAAAAAAAAAGAGTAGATATGCTCTTAATACAAGAAAGGGAGGAAAAGGAAAACATATGGCAAGAAATAGTTGAAATTTCTAATGAAGCATAAAAATTAATGAAATAAAAAGAGAAGGTAAAGCTATCAAATATATAAGATTATGATAGAACAAGAATAAGTGTGGAATAACTAGTAAAGGAGGCACATGAAAAAATAGAAAAAGAAGAAGTAATAGAAGAGGTCCAAGATAAGGAAAATAAGTAAGAAACACTATAAGATAAGGAGAAAATGATAATAGTTGATCACTCATCAGTTTCCATAATAATAGACATTGTAAGTAAAATAAAGAATTTTTTAGCAAAATAGAATAAATTTTAGCCAATAGTAGTTCTCTATCACCAATACTCTTCTCACCATCCACCTCTAGTGCACAAATGAATATCTCCAAATCTTCCCTCTATAAAAGTTTTAAATAGGATATGCGTTAGAAAATATCAAAAGGGGAAGATATATTAAAGTATCATTTATAATTTGTAAAATTTGTTGAATAGTCACTTGCAAATATATAGATAAGGTTAGCACAAATAAGTTGGCATACTACACTACCATTGGAACAACTAAAAAAGGTAATAAGTGACATTGTGGTATAATTTCAAAATGAAGATGTAGAAAAGGATTTCATCAAATAGAAGTTGATGAACCAAATTGAGAGAAGTAGTTGAAGGAGATGAGGAGGAAATTTATTGTAACAAAAATTAAGCTATAAATAGAAGTAAATAACCTGTAAAATATGTTGAACAATGTGAATACACTATACCAATTTTCTTAGGATTGCTTACATTAACTAAATAATTGAAGATATAGATGGATATTATTAAGAATAAAATCATGTAAGCCTCTACCTCATGTGATGCAACCAAATATATGGATTGAAGCCAAAGGGTTCAAATATAAAATTGGTACAATCAACATCAATAGGTGTGTGGCCAAAGAGAAATTCTAATAGCACGTCAAGAGGTTGAGAGAAGTAGTTAGTTTTTGGTTGGCACATTTAGTAGGCCTACTAGGGAAAGGAAAGAAAATTATTAACTACATTAAAATTATGGATTCTTTTAGTGATGGAGAATTAATGATAGTAAATATCAATGACCATGTATTTATCTTCTACAATATACCACTATTCAATGGGACAATCCCTGCACCTAACTAAGCGGCATATACAAAAGAAGCCCTTAAGAAAAGAAATTTTTAAGTTACAATAGGAAATTTTAATACTTTGAAGAGAATTAGCATTTAGAAAATTGTAGGAAATAGCCAATATGTCTTGAGGATAAGAAAAGGGTTCAACTAAGAGATAATGTTGGTAAGAGAAAGTTACACGATGATAAAGAAAAATATTAAAACCTTCACAAGGCATAGACAACACCTAAAATTGACTTGTAAAACAAATAAAGGATATAAAAATATAAAATGGCACATGCACATTGATGTAATAATGTATATAAATACTCTAAGGTGAAAAGAATAAGAAAGTGGAAGGGATCATAGTGATAGACAAGAGATAGAGAATATAGAGATGGGGACATAGAGAATATATATGATCTAATAAGATACTGAAACGAAGGAAAATAGGGTGGCAGTTTGATTGAAAGCAAAAGGGGGTTCATCAAAATGATAATAGATAGACCTATTCTCCTTTATTTCACTAGGAAATAGGATCCACACAATGAAAGGATTGTCAACCAAAAGGCGAGTCAAGTCAAGGTGTGAATCTATTGTCCTGAATAAATAGCACTTTGGGGAGAAATATTGAAAATAGAACACTAACTCCAAAATGCAATCTGCAAAGTGCATCTAATAGATTAAGCTCAATCTTGATGGAACCAAAAAAAATGCAAATTTGAGAAAGGGAAAATGATGTGTACCAATCACCAAAATTTCTTTTTCAAATCTAACTGAGGACTCATTCACCCAATGGTGAATGGATCCTCGCTAGGGCTCTATAAAAATGGTTTTTGGGTTCTCCTGTGTCTGCACTCCCATATGCTTGATTTTCATAGTCAGATGGCTGGAAATAAATCATGTAGGTGAGTATCTATGAAATTGCAACAATGCTGACAACAAATGCAACTTTGACAACTTTGAATTTTTTCTCTTCAAGAGATCTTCCACCTAAAATCTTCAAACACAAATCAAGAGGGAAAAATGTTTTGTTGATGATGAATGAGGGTTTTCCTTGGTCAAACCTTGTTTTGGTAATTAAAATTTGAAATGAAATGAAATAGCATGAAAGGAATGATGAATGAACAAGCCTATGTCACAACTCACCAAACCCTTGTTTGAACCTTGGAATGTAGATCTGCAACTAACATGAAATGGCTTCAATGGATGTGGATCTTGACACTTGAATCTTAATTTGAAACGATTCCTTTGAATGCTTGAATGTATCTTGAACACTACATCAACATATTAGCTCAAATAACATGCATGATGCAAGAAAACTTTGACATGATAATGGATCTTGATTGCTGCAATAATTTTTCTATAAATTTTATCTTGAATGCCTTGAAATGCTCTTGAAATGCTCTTGATATCATAAACTTGCTTCTCATAAAAATTGTTGAGATTGAAAATCTTGTTAGATGAAACTTAGTGAAATGACCTCTTATTTATAGGTATGCTAACATAAATTCCCAAAATTCAAATAAAAAAAGTCAACATGTGAATATAAATTTGAAATCATTGAAATACCATCAAAAACATAATAAAAATTTAGGTCCTAGGCCTAAGTGAGGACCTATTCTCCCTTGGGTGAATGGGTCCTAGGTCACTTACCTAGGACACACATTCTCCAATGATAAACTTTATGCTATGGAATTAATGAATGTTGGGTTTTCCTCTTCAAAAATTGTAATTAATTAGGCTTGGATTTGAATTAAAGGGGCCAATTAAGGCAAATCAACCCCAATTAACTAATAAATCCCTAGAGATGAGTGTGAAAGTGTAAAAATACACCTTAAAACACCACATTAAGGCATAATTAAGTTCATTTTATTTAATAAGGCCCTAAACTTAATGTGAATATGTAAAATACATATTACAACACTAAATTAAGGCATCATTTAGTTCATTTTCTTATTAATCATTCCCAAATTAAGTGTGAAAAAGGGATAATTTTTCCTACACTACATTTATCCCCCACTTTAGTGAGAGTATAGCCCCATGTGAAACTCACACTAGACATTCAAGACACATATGTATGCAACAATGACAAAGATACTCAACCAAACAACATTAAAGCCTAGAAGAGAGGGAGGTGGATCAAGCTTCAACTATTTGTCCATCTCGATGTGTATCAAGTCTAGGTTGTTTGTCCAATACATTCACAAGAAAAACTCAATATCCACTATGAAAATAACACATACACTCACACGAGCTATTGGAACCTTAGGTCATCCACTAGGTGAGCCCCCAATGGGTGGAAAATGAGAGAATTAGGCTCCCATACCATATCAAATTTATCCTCCTAACAACTTCAATAAGGCACCACAATACGAAACTTCAAGCTTCACAAGGCCTAACAAGTTGTGTTATGCTAAGCACTCATGAACATGGGAAAGGCTCTACTAGCAAGCAAGGTGTGTTATGCTTGGTGACCTTGAAGTTATATTATGCTAAACACTTATGAACATTATATTTATGTATATACGTTTGTTCAAAGGTACTTCACTTAGTTCATGTAAGGTCTCTTCTTAGGGATCATTGTGCTTAATGTTTTCAAGAGAGGACAAGTCTAGAATAAGATAATCACAACTTCGTGAATGCAACATGTAGCATCACCACTAAGAGGGAAGTTGTACACAAAAATATCATGCTCTCAGAGGACATCAAACCCAATGATGCCACCAAGAAAAGGACGCATCACAAGAATAGAAAAAATCGCACATTGAAACATAAGTGTCAATGTATACCCACTTTAAAGTGATTTCTAACACCATTGCTACAAGCAATCAGCTTTAAAGTAGCAAATATTCAATGCTAACCATAAAAAAGACATGAGAGCTTATTTGGGAAGCCCTATTCCAAGTCATATGTTCCTGAATGAAACTACATCATGAAGGGGTTTCCCCCAAAAATACGTAAGGGATCTACAGATTTGGGGTCAGTATATCTTTGCTACAATGTAATTATAGAGCTTCGAAACATAATCATTCCCCAAATACTCATAGAACAAGAAGAATGACACATAGAGAGTGAAAAAAAAGAAAAATATTTCAAGTCAACATGGAAGAGACCTAAATTTCTTAATGTCTTGCATCATCCCCAAAAGGAAAACACAAGACAAAAGAAAAGATAAATTTTTATGACATATAGAAGAATGCGAGTACAAATAGAGGACATAAAGAGTGAGATACATCAAATAGAACAGTACAGGGAAGATCACATTACACACATGCATTCATACAAAGAAACATGCAAAAGAAAACAAAGCAAAATAATAGTATGGCACATGTGAGTCAACCTATAGCAGGTCATTTGCATCCCAATCTTGTTCAGTATATGCGGAAGGCGGGTAACTAGCTAAAGGGACAAATACAAGTGGCATACTAGGACAAGGCTACCTAACCCCTTGCCCCTACTTAGTGCAAGACAAGGATGATCTGAGGTAAGTGATGAGCAACATGATGGGATGAAAATTAGTATCAATTAGAACAAGGTGCTTCAACATAAGGAAGTGCACCACAATCTTTAAGATGTTTAATTTTATCATTTAAAGCCTTACATTCATTAGAAGAATGACCATGAACTCTATGATATATGCACAAAATAAACTCTTGTTGTAAAATTTATTTCATGTTCTTGGAGGAGTCTCGACAAGATACTCTCTTGATCAATATTAGGGGATATTTCTTTCTTAGCACAATATTCCATACTCACAATATATGATAAGGCCTTAGATGAAAATGGAGATAAAGGTGGTAAACCTAGATCTTTCTTGAAAAGGTGTAGTATAGACTTCACTTGTTCTCTATCATTTTTCTCTATGTTTTCATTGTATCCATGTTTAGAAAGGATTTTCTATCCAAGACCATAATATTCTTCCAACTCAAATGAGGAGGTTTTATGCTTCTAAGAAGGGTTGCCTTCTTCACAAGAGCACAAATCCTTTTTAGGTTTCTTAAATTTATGCATCTTCCTCTCATGAGGGATGGGAGTTAAAGAGCCCCCATCACCACCATGGGGTGATGTTGTTGATGTAGAACCAAGTTCAGCAAATGAAACACAAGGGTGTTTTGGTTAAGATTGTGATATTTTTCACTCTCCCATAAAAGAGCACGTAAAATATAATGAACTCCAATCATCACTAAAGCATGTGTCTAAAAATGAATCATTTTATATGACTCTTTAGACTTTGAGGGTGAGATTTTGGACTCTTCATTGAAATGAGGTGTAAAATATAATAACCTCTAATCATCATTGAAGAGTTTTATTGTAGGTGAAAGACAATTAGGATTATCATCAACTTGTATAGGTTCTAATTTTGAGGTTGGAATGAAAGTATTAGGGGAGTTGAAAGTGTTATTATCATGTTCAGTTTGTGACTTATAACTTTGTTCATCTACTTCAATCGTGTATATCTTGTTGTTATATTCCAACTTATTCTCATGGTGAAGAGTAGATGGGACTCCTTTCATAGCATGAATCCATGGTCTCCCTTAGATAAGGATATATGAAAGAGGTCTTAGCATGATATGGATAGGGGTAGGAAATACTATAGGTCCAATCTCAATAGGTAATGTGATCATTCCTAATGGTTGCCTATTAACATTGTCAAAGCCACAAATATTAACATCATTAAGTTGAAAAAGCATCTTGTCCACACCAATTTTATCTAGGATGTCAATGCTACAAACATTAAGACGTGCTCCATTGTCTATGAGAGTGCGCCTATCTGCAGTTTCATTGATGATTTCCTTTATCATTAAAGCTTAATTTTTATTTTGTATCTCAAGCAAGGGTAATTCATGTTTAGGGAATGCGATTTTTGACTTTTCCACTTGCATACAATCAAAGGAAGATACTACATCATTCAATTTCATAGAATATTGGATAGTATTCTTCTTTATTTTCAAAATTTCTTGGAGTATTTGATTGTATGTAGGTGATGTTTGAACAAGATCCCATAAGGATATCTTAGCAGGAGTATGTTTAAGTTCTTCAATGAAAGCATACTCCTTTCCACCATGTAAAAGAAAACGAGGCTCATACTGGGAAAAAAAAATTGAGGCAATGGTAATGAAGTGGGAATGGTTTGATGTTGCATATGGTTCCACATGTATTATATGTGTTTGAAATGGTATTGTAACTCGGTTGCTGCAAAACATTGTTACTAGTAAGTCAACAAGTTGATGGTTGGTTTTTAGGTGATTCTATTATGGGAGGCATGACTTAGGAGACTTACTAATTAAAAGAGATCCAATTTATGTGTTCATAACCTCAATTGAGTTACCTAGATGACCTTCTAGTGAGGTGGGATCTAATGTGAACTTAACATCTTCATCTTTTCCATCCATCTTAGTGTGTGTTGAGAAAAATGTAGCATTAGAAGAGAGACAAACAAAATTCTCATGATGCTCAATAATTGGGTCTTCTATCACCAAGAAACCTTCGTCACAAGTAAGAGAGGTATTGGGAGAAGAGCAACTATGATTGTCATGATTGTCTATGTGTGCATCCTCTTATACCAAAGCTTTAGTGGATGATCTAGGTGAGATAAAGTCATCAAGGGCTTCATCTAATATGTCAAAGTCATGACAACTAAAGGGTTTGAATGATATGCATTCTCCAAGGTTAACCATTTATCTTTTGTTTATTTTGTTTGATGTTTTTTATTTTTGTTTATGTTTTCTAATGAATGCAAAATGTAAACTAATCTACCTAATAATGCAATGATGGTGAAAATGAAAGAAAAGTAAAAAAATCTCAAACTGAAATATGCAAGAAATGTTTTTCACAATGTTGCAAAATCTATCTAAATGATCAATACTTTGAATGCACAGTCTTTGTTATAATAGCGGTTTACAATTCACGAGAGGAACAATTTTATTTGAAATCACATATTTTTAGAAAATATAATGATTTAAGCCTAAAAGTTCCATTTTAAGGATTCCAATTGAAGAGGGTTTGATCAAATCACCTTAGATCAAACCCCCTTGGATAGAACCTCGCTAGTTTTAAACCATACCTATAAATGTGTCTCCTTTACACCTATCAAAATGTTGATAAAAAATCACTTTTGATTTAGCTTTTGGGGGATCAAATGAATTCATTTAAAATTTATTTCAAATGATTATGGTATTCTCAGAACAAGATATCCAATGAATATAATTTTAATATGTTTTGGTTTTGTTATGCATTTGTTTCTTAAGTTTTATTAAACATAGGTTTTTCATCGAAAATGAATTTCTTTGTTCTTCACATGTGGAAAAATAGAAGATTATCAAAAAAAAAATGAAAATATGGGTGCACAGATATTGAAGTCCTTGATCCAACAAAAAAAATTAAATTAAATTTTTACATATACAAAAAAGTTACGTTATCTAGTGTACATGTCAATTATAATTGGTTTGACTTTGAAACTTGATTAAGGAAAAAATATTCAATAAAAAACTATCTAACCAAGTGGAAGCACTAGATATTAGAGTTACAAATCTAAATTTGAAAGAATTAGAATTTTATCCTTCATGGAAAAAGGTTATGTTATACTGGCGTCACTTTTAAAAATGTTGTTTTTGAAAAAAATCAATTTTCGTGGGAGATGGAAAAATGAAAGTTGATTCCAAAAATTTTGAAAAAAAATATTTTTAGAATCTACAGACAAAATTTGATGAGACTCTAGTTTGCACCATCTTCAAATTCCTCACGTTTAACCGCTATAGGTGCCCGAATGTGAAGATTTAGTTAAAAATAATAATTTTAGTGTCCAATTTGGCCAAAATTGTAAACCAGATTATGGGATCACCCACAAATAGATTGTTTTAGAAAATCTATTCTCAGAACTGAAAGCAACAATAGGAATGCAAACCATAAACTAAAAAGCACCCAAAAAAATTGCCTAAAATGTTTGTATAGGGACTCATTTTCCCTAGGCGAACGGATCCCAGGTCAAGGTTTTAAAAAAGTGAAAAATGCAATTTTTGAGTTGTTTTATGTGTTTTCTATGCCCAATTTCACACTGTAACTGCTCTGACAAAATTTTCCTTAATTTTATGTTTAAATGCAAGTGAAATGAAGGACAAATGATGAAAAATCTGACACTTTTTGAAATGCAATTTTGACTCTAATTTTGAATATGAATGATGAAAAGTACACTAATTTATGCAAGCACTATGCAAAATAAATGTAATATGCATGCAATTTTTTTTGAATTTTTCATATTTAAACAATGCAAAAATGCAAATTTAAACCCCTATATGCAAGTAAACTAATCCAATTTTGACAACCCCAAATGAGATGCAAAGTAGTGCAATGCAATGTAAACTAATGAAAATTGTAGATCTAGGGTTTAAATGCACTCCAAATCAGAAATTTGAATGTTCAAAACTCCTGTTCACCAAAATGAAACAACAAAAAATAGGGTTTGGCGGTTTGATTGAAAGCAAAAGGGGGTTCACCAAAATGATAGTAGATAGATCTATTCTCCTTTATTTCACTAGGAAATGATATCCACACAATGAAAGGACTGTCAACCAAAAGGTGAGTCAAGTCAAGGTGTGAATCTATTGATTTCCTTTTTTTGCAAGGATGAGGGTCCTTAATAAACAACACTTTGGGGAGAAAGATTAAAAATAGAAAACTAACTCCAAAATTCAATATACAAAGTGCATCTAATAGATTAAGCTCAATCATGCTAGAACTAGAAAACAAATGCAAATCTGAGAAAGGGAAAATGATGTGTACTAGTCACCAAAAGTGCTTTTTCAAATCTAACCGAGGACTCATTCACCCAATCACAAATGGGTTTTGGCTAGGGATTTGTAAAAATGGTTTTTGGGTTCTCTTCTCCTCTGTCTGCACTCCCAGATCCTCAATTTTCACAATCGGATGGTCAGAAATAAATCCTATAGGTGATTTTCCATGAAATTGCAACAATGATGACAACAAATGCAACTTTGACAACTTTGCAATTTTGCTCTTCAAGAGATCTTCCGCCTAAAATCTTCAAACACAAATCAAGAGGGAAAAATGTTTTGTTGATGGTGAATGGGTGTTTGTCTTGTTCAAACCCCGTTTTGGTAATTAAACCTTGAGATGAAATGAAATAGCATGAAAGGAATGATGAATGAACAAGCCTATGTCACAACTCACTAAACCCTTGTTTGAACCTTGGAATGTAGATTTGCAACTAGCATGAAATGGATTTAATGGATGTGGATCTTGACACTTGAATCTTGATTTGAAATTATGCCTTTGAATGCTTGAATGGATCTTGAACACTACATCAACATATTAGCTCAAATAACATGCATGATGCAAGAAGACTTTGACGTGATAATGGATCTTGATTGCTGCAATAATTCTTCTATAAATCTTCTCTTGAATACCTTAAAATTCTCTTGAAATTCTCTTGATATCATAAACTTTCTTCTCATAAAAATTGCTTAGATTGAAAATATTGTTAGATGAAACTTAGTGAAATGATCTCTTATTTATAGGTATGCTAACATAAATTCTCAAAATTCAAATAACACAAGCCGACATGTGAATATGCATTTGAAATCATTGTAATACCGCCAAAAACATAATAAAAATTTAGGTCCTAGACCTATGTGAGGACCTGTATTTTCCCTTGGGTGAATGGGTCCTAGGTCACTTACCTAGGACACACATTATCCAATGATAAATGTTATGTTATGGCATTAAAATGAATGTTGGGTTTTCCTCTTCGAAAATTGTAATTAATTAGGCTTGGATTTGAATTAAAGGGGTCAATTAAGGAAAATCAACCTCAATTAATTAATAAAGCCCTCGATGAGTGTGAAAGTGTAAAGATACACCTTACAACACCACATTAAGGCACAATTAAGTCCAATTTATTTAATAGGGACCTAAACTTAATGTGAATATATAAAATACATTATAAAATACATATTACAACACTAAATTAAGGTATCATTTAGTTCATTTTATTATTAATTATTCTCAAATTAAGTGTAAAAATGGGATACTTTTTCCTACACTATAGATACATATATGGGAGAAAAGAAAGTATGAGTGAGGAATACAAGTGAGATAGAGATACAGTGTATACAAAGGATTTCATAATGGTGTAAATATACTACAAGCTTCTAGAATGAATATATGAGGGTGTGTATTGGTTTGCATATGAGTGTGATAAGTGTATCTATTTTTTTTATTTACTTATATAATTCTATTTTTTTACTATAATTCACCGAGTTGGTTCATATATGTCTCTTACTTCTTCACACAAACATATAAACTACACTTTAAAGAGCATAAGTATCGATCTTTGGTCTATGGATGTTATTTTACTAACATATTCTTACCCCTACTCTTTAAATTAAATTTCTAATTATAATAGTTATTATAAATAGAATAGTATATGGAGCTCATTTATGTATACTAATTATGTTATTTATAGTCATAAGCTATAGCTCCTTCTAGAGTAGCCTTGAAATTGATGTACTTAAAATAAAATATTTTTTACTCATATTTGATTAGATTAACCTTTCTCATAGAAATTTTTAAAGTTTCTGCTAACTAAGTTGCTTGACAACCAAAAATTAAAATTCCTAACTTGGTAAGGTGGTACATTATGTTCTAGGTAATTAAAATAAATATTTTAATGTAACCCCAAAATAATTAGAGTGGCCCCTAATCCTAAAAGAGATCTTATGCCTACATTCCTATAGGAACTAGAAGGGTGTTGCCACAATATTGGTTTACACTTTCTGGGAGATCCTGATTTTTGCTTAAATCATATATTTTTAGAAAATATAATGATTTAAGCCTTGAAAAGTTTCATTTAAAGGATTCCAATTGAAGAAGGTTTGATCAAACCACCTTAGACCAAGCCCCCTTGGATAGAACCCCGTTAGTTTTAAACCATACCTATAACGAAGTCTCATTTACACCTATCAAAATGTTGATAAAAAACCACTTTTGATTTACCTTTTGGGGGATCAAATTAATTCATTTAAAATTTATTTTTTGTAAGTATGTAGTCCTTATTGTAAGCTTCCAAAAAAGTATAATTTTAATTAAATTTAATTTGATTATTATATTTTTTATTTCTTGTGAATGTAGGTTTTTCACAAAAATCAAGCTCTTTGTTCTACACATGGAAAAATAGAAGATTATCAAAAAAATTGAAAAATATGAGTGCACAGATATTGAAGTCCTTGATCCAACCAAAAAAAAAAAAAGTTATGTGTTATACGGTCTGCCTATGTTTGAATTGTAATTGGTTTGACTTCAAAACTTGATTAATGAAAAATATTCAATAAAACACTATGAAACCAATTGAAAGCACTATATATCATACTTACAAATCTAAATTCGAAAAAAATAGAATTTTATCCTTCATAGAAAAAAATTATGTGTTATACGGTGAGTGTCACTTCTTAAAAATGGTGTTTACTGAAAAAAAATAGTTTTTGAAATAAATGGAAAAAGAAGTGCAATCTAATTCCAAAAATTTTGAAAAAAATATATTTAGAATCTACAGACAAAATGTCACAAATCACTAGTTTGCATCATCTTCAAATTCCTCACGGTTTAGCCGCTATAGGTGTCTAAAAGTGAAGATTTAGTTAGAAAAAATAGTTCAGTGTCCAATTTGGCCAAAAATTGTAAACCAGTATTGTGGGATCACTTAGAAAGGAAAATGAAGATTTAAATAAATAAATAAAGAGAGTTCACTTGTAGAAATTGAGACTAGAGGTATCTACATCAAGATTATAAATTTCTAATCAATAGTGGAGCATTTTTTGACTTAAAACAAGATGACTATAGTTTAACGTGTCAAAACATTTTTTTATCAATATTTGATTTAGGTGTCAAATCATCCATAATCCTAATACCTTTCATTTTTATTAATACTGAAGGAAATGGCGAAGGTAAATCAATACACATATTCACATAATAATTGGATATTTGATATAAAAAATTAAATTCAAAAGA
>VDFB02354427.1:0-17692 GCA_007258455.2 Sequoia sempervirens | reverse complement strand
ATGATATGGTTGTATCGTTGTAGGTTTGTAACAGAATCAGTATGAAATTAGGGCATGCTATATAACAATTATGCTACTACATAGATCTGTCGCAGCAGACTAGAAATATTGTCGATCATGATGCAATTATAGATCTATCTATATTATTAGGTATATACTGCGAATTGCCATTTTTTTATTTATTCTAACTATTACTATTAATGAATATAAACTTATGACTACTGGATTTGCTTGTATATTCGTGAAGGACTATTTAGATTCTCCTTATAAGGACAACGGTTTGGAAATGCTTGATCCTGTTTTTGATCTTCAGATAATGTTATATGCTTGGAATCAATTATTTTTTCTAATTCTATTACATGCTTTGAACTAACAAGAACATAGGTTGGATTTAAGAGATGATTTTATTTTAGATGATGCTTTTAAGAGATGGTCTTATTTTTTTCCTTTGGTGAGTGCCAAATACATCTTCCAAGGTTTAACTAAAACATGATAAAGAAAGTTTTGTATTTAACAAGTCTTGTATATTTTTTTTAAACAGAAAAAATTGAGGTGGATTATATTCTATCTACAAAACAAAAGAACTTCACATTTTAAAAATGCATTTTCTAGGATTGAAAAGAAACTAAGGTCAAGATTCTATGGATTATAGCGATCAAATTTGACAATGTTCTATAAAATTTAGATTAAAAAGGAGAAGCACTTTTGTCTTTGTAAATATTGTTCCTTACAAACTTACTAGAATGCATTTTTTTCCAGAATCTTACATATTTCATGGAATAATGAGAACAGAAGTGAGTGGCTAAACTGGAAAACTGCATTCCGATTTCCATTCTCTCTAATTTGCATAGTTTATTGTCATCCTGGCTCGTTGTATTTCTTTCACCATAAGATCTCTAGAATTTAAGCACTATTAACTTTACTCTTCAATATCTTCATATGCCTATTTGGTCTGAATTGTTGCTTATCTAGATACATGTTAAAGAACATTTCAAATGAGTTCTATACAAACACACAAACAACTGAAATGTCTCATTCAAAAGACTTACTAGATATAGTTAATCTGAGAATTTCTCTTGTTATAATTTAGCAAAGAAAAAGTTTTTGCAAGGATTTATATTTACCCAAAGTTTCAGAAGGACTTGAGTCTTTTTATTGTTTTATTTTGTTTGAACTTTCTGATGGATCAATCTAATCATTAATGTTGGGCAAATGTAATGATAGGACATCCTGCAACGTTCACAAATACGGGCTAGAGAGGCGAAGAAAATGGCTGAACTTGTCATCTGGCAGAATGAAAAACTTTTATCATCCCTTATCAGGGAAGCTTCACATAGAAACTTCTATAAACAATGGCTAGCAGTACTACAGGTTGAGAATTGAAAGCTCAGATAGCAACTCAAATTCCTGCAGTCAAAAGATCAATGTAGTCTAGCTTGTAATTCTTGTGAAGTCTTAAAGAGAAGGAAAGTGGTAACAAAAAAGGACTAGTGTTGCTTAGTAAATCACCAGGGCAGACAATGCAAGAACATAAATAAATCATATCCAAAGAGGAATGGTTCATGGGCTCTTGCAGTGGCTCTTGGTTTAAGCCTTGCTAGTGTAGCCTTTTTCTTGGATGGAGCGTGGGATGGATTTTTCCCAGTTTATGACTTCTTGTGGTATGCTTGCACTTGTCAGAGCCTGCAATTTGTGTGAAACAATAGCCATAGCAACACCTAGGGTAAAACAGGACACATTTTGAACAGGTTTCTCAAACAGCTGTCCTCTTTCTATGCTTCCACATTTTGCATACATGTGTACAGTTTAGATGCTTAGTCTATGCTACCTCATTTCGTTTGACAATCAGCAGTTTCCCAAAACTGCCCTGCCAGCATTACAGCTATTGTTCATTATGTGTAGAATTCATAACGCCTAACAAAAGATATTATACATTGCTCAATGTTTATATGGATGACGAAACTATAACATTATTTTTTTGGTCAAATACAATGGATTTAACTTAACGAATCTGTCAAAATAAATTGTTCAAGATCATTCATTTCTATGGACTTGTTTAATACTACATTGGAGAATTATGATGTATATAAAGGTTGGACTATTATTTCGAAGATTTTTTATTGCAAACATATCCAAGAGTCTCCTACAACGAATTGTGTTTGCAATACTATCAAACATGGCCTGCATAATGCCTATATGATTATGATGAGAAATTATCTCTAGTATCACCGCACTAAAATTGGTCTTCCAAAAGTGGAAAGGATTGAAGCCATGTTCTAGCATCTATTGTTTCTCAACAACCATCACGCCCATCCACTTGCTCTAAGTCACCCTTGTAAAAAGAGGCCGAGAATGATAATCAACCTGTACATTTTATTCCAAGAATAAATGCAAATGAGCATCCTCTATAATGTACCCTATGTGGAATAGCAGTCAATTTTATTGGAAAGGACAAGATAAAATGGTTGGTTCTGCGATAGAGAATCCATAGAGTGTAATTCTTAATCTACTTTCAATAATCCACTGTCAATCCTTCCACCAAACAATCATTGAAATTAATTTAACTAAATAATCATTCCATCTAAGACCATGTTTGCATGGATTTAAGGACCTTTGTCGGCAACAAGATTGTAAAGATGCAAAACAATAATTCAGTTATCTCAACAAACATATGTAATATTTATTAAGATTCTGAAATATCGTAGAACATAGCGTTCCCGTGCTGTATATGATATATACAGCATTATTCTACTATATATAAATGGTAGCAGCAAAACAAGATAAAGAGAGGCGAGAAGGCTGAGCGAAGGCTTAATTTGTACGCTGATCAGGAGGGATCAACAACATTTGCCAATCCCTCCCCCATCGCACACTCCATTGAAGCAGCATTTTTGCCCGGAAGTACAATCGGCATCTACATAGCAGTTGCAGTCTTTTTGGCCTATGAGATTGCTTCCACCATTATTGTGCCTCCCAGAATTAGTAAAACCATAAACACTATCATAAATTTCTTACCCTTATCGGATCTGTTTCCCATTTGTAATTGCATACGATAGGAGATGGTGAGGATTGACATGCACAGCACGGCTTAAATAAGTGCAGGTGGAGTCTTGGCCATTCAGATTCATCCGCCAACATACGACACTTCATATGCAATTCCTCGTATTTATCTTGGCAGCATTACCAAACAATATCGTTGCAATCGTATGTGTCCTGGCAACATTACCAAACAATTTTCTATTACTCTACACTCCCAAAATAATCTATGTTTAATTCTTAATGCAACGGTTAAAATTTTTACATTTTTATCAGTCATCAAGAAGTTGGGGATAAAAGGGTTTAATTAAAGCATTTTTCATCCATCTTTTCATCATCTTAAATTTTGAAGTTAACGTTAAAACATTAAATTACATATCAAATGATAAAATAAAATTTACATGATTATTTTACGAATTGTCATTAATCTAGTTAATTATAGGTCTAGGTCTTCTCATGAAGATTTGACCCTTTTCACATCATATAGTAGATCTAGTGGGAGATGACCTTACGAGGTCTCCCCATCAAGTAACTTGTATTGAGATGCTAAACCACTTTCGAGAGTGCATAATAACGCATCACACAGGGCATGATATCAAGCAATAATTTAGTGTTTCGAAAAACAAATTGTTGTTTTTTTCTGTGTCCACGTGTTGAATCACGGACATGACAATAACATTCAAAAACAAGTTCTTGAATGTGAAGGATGGAAGGAAAACTATAGTAGAAAGATATTTTTTTCTACAAAGTAGATCATTGGGTTAGTCTTGAGAATAAACTAATTCTTTGATGGTATGGATAGATTTTCTAAAGATAAGAGAATTTTGATTCCAATCATTTCCATCAAAATAAAATTAGATTTATTGATAATTGAAGGCCACCAAATATTATGCTCATTGAAAGAAAGACCAGTTCTAAAACCATGTCTATCCCACTTGAGGAAGGCCTTAGCTACCTATTAATCTTGAAAACGGAATTAGTGATAGAAGATTTTAGAGTCTAATTCTCTAAAAAAATATTTTATCACTAGCTAAAACAAAGGTGATAGAGTCTCAAAGAAGAATAGTCCTATTCTTGAAGCCAGAAATTGCTGAACCACCCATTCGTAGAAAGAATAATGCTTTGTCTATAAGCATCAATGATTTCATTTCCACACTTGTCTAAGGGAGGACAAAAAATATGCACCACTCTATGGAAGCCTTGATTCTCCTTCCCACTAACTTAGAGGAAGTCATTTAAGAGCTTGGGAATATTTTTGGAGGAATTGACAATATCTTGAAAACTTTGGTGCAAAATTTTCCTACTAAAGGAAGAGGCTTGGAGATTTAAAAGAATATTTTATTTTCAACTCTATAGATGCCATGATTTCACAAAGTGGAAGGTGGGCAATTAAACGAAAAAGAATCCCAAGAAATTTAATCGTTTCCCCTTTACCAATCATTTTTTGTATAAAATATTTCATCCCATCAAGGTGCAAGAAAGGTCATTATCTATATCATTATGTTTTATTTTGGTAAAGCATAAATCTAGTTTTCTTGTAAATGTTATCAAAACATTTCATACTTTTTTAAAAATAGGTTGGTTTCTTCATAATCATTAGTAAATTACTCATTGATAATTTATTGATATGTACAATACAAAGAAATACATTTCACAAGCATTTTAAATCCTTATTAACAAGTATGGAGCTAAAATTTTCCAAAGCTTTAAGATATAAAGGAAAGGGTTTAGAGGGAAACCTTGCTAGATGGATTTGAAAATCCCAAATCTATAGAATATATTTCCATTGATAAAGAGGATATATGTTAAATTAAAGAAAAAAATAGTTCATAAAAAAGTAAAGAAAATTTTAAAATCTAATAAGTATAACCTAGATAAAAGGATGGTCTTCTAAAAATCAAACTTGAGTACGAGAATATGTTTTCTAGAAGCTCTAATCCATTTCTTTCCTTCCCAAACTACGATTTCATTTATCTAAAATAAATTATATTTTAATTATCCTCATTTTCTCTAGTCACACAATCGATGGAAGGACATGGTGAATGTAGAAAGGTAAGGCTTTGGTCAATTTATTGTAAGAAACATTGAGCAAGGTGATAGGGTAATAGTTAGTGATAAGCTTCAAACATTATAGATTCAATCAATAAACATGATGTCACCTTCGTTCAAAGGTAGTAAACAATACCTTTAATTGTATTTCTATATTTTAGTGTTCTATATTAGAAATCTCCCATTCATACAACTTTCTAATAAAAATATCACCTTTTCTATTTATTGTTCTAAGGGCATTGTGATATCCCTATATCCCTCATAATAAATTTGATATATATATCAAATAACACTCTTACATTTAGTTGTTGGACAATTAAAAGGTTCAATTTTTTTCAATAGATTAGCATCCCTATTTAATATTAATAGAAGACTATGGAAAGAAAAAATATTTGAAGAGAATTTCATTAGAGCCAATGATAAGTATTTATGTGATATCATAAAAGTTATTGAAATGTTCTTAATTAACATCCATTAGTCTCATTAAAATGAATATAAATAATATCATAATCATGTACAATAATAGTAAATATTAATATAATGATAAAAAAAAAACTTAGATTTTTAAATTTCTATTTAAAAGTGGGTTTTTGAAAGGGTCCAAACACTTTTATAGCTAAGAAAAAATATTTAATTAAATTTTACACAAGACAAAGGAAATTTCTAGAATATAGAAATAGAAATGGGGAGACAACCACATATAAACAATAGAAAGAACAAACCATAACCAACTAACAAAACAATAAAAAGAAAGCACCCAAGCATGTAATTAGATAAATGAGATACTTTCCAAATGAGTCAACATCATTTGATTATTCCTTGAGGAATTCTAGATGGTCTTCTATCACCTCACTATCTTGGTCAATGATTGGATCCACCTTACTCTTTGCATTGCTCCTATTCCTTTTCATAAGACTTTCAAAATGTAATTTTTCCCTAATAGGTTTCCTTGGAGCATGGATATACAATTTTTCAAGTTCCTAATGGTGATACTTTTAGCATTGTAAATTGTCGGCCTTAACAATTTCACACTATGTTTGGCTCCCCTTAAGTTTGTGAGCCTAATATGTGTTTTATTGTTGTCTTTGGAAAATCAAATTAATTTTGGGAATTAAACTTATCTATTTTTTTTCAAAAACATCAAAATCCAAAATAGGTCTAGATTATGGCGCCCTTGCCCAAATGTCTACCCTATTTTGGCCCAAAATTGAATATTTTATGGTCAGTATAAATATGTTTTCAAATTTAAGCTCATTTTTCAAACTTTCAAATAATTAATGAGGGAAATGTTGAAATGTATATAAATATAAGTATTTTTCAACATTCGGATATCTAAGGAATCTAAGAAAACTTTTGATCAATCAAGAAATTCAAAAAGGAAATCAAGGCACTTCAAGAGCACAATAAGCAACATTCTACAACAATTTTATTATTCAAGATCATGTTTGCAATGCACCATCAAGTCCATGTTCATGCTTAGCAAGGTATTTCATGTTTATGTCTATCATTGTTATGAGAATTAACCCTTTTCCATGACCTTCAATCAACTATCAAGTTATCCTTGTATAATATATACCTTGAAATAACTTTAGTACATCATGGAATGCATATTTGAATGGTTGTATATCTAAAGTAGATTGGAGAAGATTGAAGGCCTCAAACAATAGTCGAGAATGCAAACACCTTCTTTCATCATACTAGGGAAAGATCAAATTTTCACTTACTGATGGAGTTCTAATGTTGACTCTAACAAATAAGCACCTATAGACTGTGATGCTCCTATAAATATCTTGAAAATCAAAAAGTGTTAATTTTTAGACTAGGGTGCCCTCGCCCTAGTCCAGCCAATTTGACTCCAAATTTAAATGTTAGGTTCCTTATTTCCTGCTCTTTTCTCTCTTGTGTTTTGTTTATGTTCACCAATTATTTATTTTTTAGAATTAGTGATTGTTTGTTCCACTTGCATAGTTGACCTAGTTTTCAATCATCACAAACATCACATTACTCAATTCACTCATCAAAACACACAAGGAGACCAAAACCTTGATCAACCATTCTAGATCTTCCTTAAGGACAACATCCAAGTGGTTTATTTTAATCATTTTTGTATCCCCCAAGTGTTAATGGTTAAAACTATGGTTTAGGTTAGTATTAGAATCAGATCCATTTTCCCCACATTTTGTTTTAGTGAACTTGATGTCCCTTACATTAGTAAAATTTGGATTTCAATATATATTGTTCTAAGACTTCAGTGAATTATAGGTCATTTGAAATTTTCATTGTTCAAAAGTGCATTCATGTAATGTTAAACACTAAAAAACCTTTGCATGTCATTTTCCATTTACATAAACTTGAAAAAGTGTTATCTTTTCAATATTCAAAGGTAGATACAATAGTTTTCATATCTTACATTCTGAAAATTATCATTTAACATGTTATTTAAACTTATTACACTCATTTAAATTCTTCAAAAACGTCAAAATTCATGCATGTATGTGCTTAGTATAAAAATATTTAGGGCATATTAAATATTTCTGAGTTCTATTCACTTTCAGATCAAGACTGTCATAGTCTAGAATTTGTGAAAAAAAATTACTTGTTCCAAAATTTCAAAAGGGTAAAAGTGCAAAGATGTGCTACACTTTCAACCAACTTATCAACACAAGTCAATTTAAGTATTTCTAACTAAAAACATATTTTGGTCAAACATATGATCTTGTAAGATTCATTCTAGCTAGGTTAGATATATCCATAACTTTTCCAACTAAAATTGTTGGCTAAATGCATATGTAACACCACTTTGAGGCCAACTTACCAAAAAAATAGATTTATTTGAAAAAACCGATGTTTTAACAATTTCTACTCATATAAATAACATTTTTTTAAAAATATAAAAATACCTTTTTGTAGATCCATAAATCTAGTTTTCAAATATATATATATATATAAATTAATGTTTATATTTTTATTTTATTTTTTTGGTTGGTAATAGAGTTGATTTTATTGATAAAAGAAATAAAAGATTACAAGGCTATTTTATTGACAACGTCATTTAAAAATCCTTCCAAACCCCAACATTTCCTAAAAAATCACCTCTAATTCTACCCCCAATTTTTGCAGCAAGCAAATTCAAGATTACCAATGAAACTTCCCAACATCAAACAAATAGGCTTTGAGCCAAAAATTCCTACAAAACCTATTAACAGGTTAACCATTTGAAGCTTTGTTTGATCTTCCTTTAGTCTATGATTGGAGGAAAATTTCAAAGGCTTTCTTCTCATCCTTCTTAGCTTTCTTCCCCTTCATTGTTTTCCAACCATCCTCCACCCTTGCAGCCTCCTTCTGCCAAACTAAATAATTATCACTCCAACTATTCCAAGCTCCAAACTCCTTGCTAATTGCTTTCTAGCTCTGGTCTTCTACCTTTCACTTCCCAACATCCTTCTCCTAAGATCTCACCACACCTTTCTTCTCACCACACTCTGTTGTTACGGTCCTATTTTTGGAGCTCTACTCATTTTCATCTCCATTCAAAATAGCATTCTCAATGTTCCTAAACAGGCTACCTTGTTGTCTTGTGGTAACATTTGGTTGTCATTGTTCTACCCTTCCAACTTGAATCAATGAAAACTTCCCAACTTGATTCGGTACCTCAAAAACCCACCCTTCCTCTTCTTTGACTTTCAGTTGCATGCTAACTTGCTTCACCACCTGTTTCTCCACTGTATATTGATAGGGAGTCACATCCTTCCACTAGGAAGAAGATTTTTTTGTTCTTTTTTTGACACATTGAGCAACCAGGAGCCTGGTTCTATAGAAAGTTCTGCATCTAAAGGGTACCCCTTCATAATCTAAGGGTTGCACCCAACATCCCATCGAAGTATTTATCCAAATCTCCTCTAAAGGTACCTTAGTTACATCCATCTCAACTAAGATATGGGCATAATTTGAGTGCATAATATTTGAAGAGCCCTCATCCACCATTAAAAAACTACCTAGAGAGTTTCCTACAACTTCCAAACAAGAATCAAACCAAAGATGTAGAGGAAATTTAGGAAGCCTCACCCATAGAGGAGCCCTCTCAAACACTTCAGTAGCTGGATTGAAAGCTGGGTGTCAAGGCTTTAACATTAATGCATTCTTTTCTTCCCAATCTCAATGATATTCACATGGGATTATATTCCTTTCTTGCACCTTTTCAAAAACAACAATAAAGAAACCTTTTTCCATGGGATAAATTTGAACATACCCTTCTAGAACAAGATTCCAATGATTGGAGATCCACTAATGTAGATTAGTTAGGTTGGTCCCAAAACCCCTAAATCTCCCGGTCAAACCTAGCCTAGAAAATACTTTTGCATTGTAAGACATTTCTTGATCCAGTTCATCTTCTAGATCCATTGTGAGTGATTTGGAAGAGGAATGTGCATCTTATTCTCCCCTGCCTCTCATTGATTTGGAATGCTTTAACTTCATAGAAGGCCGAGTTTGTTTCTCCCCAATACCTTGAGCCTTCAATTCATTAAAAAAATCCCCACCCCCTGCCACCAGTGTGGCAACATTCCCATTCCTCAGGTCTTCTTTTGTCGCCTAAATGTCGCTCTACAAACTACAACCCTCATTTTTTAGGTTAAAAGAAAACACAACAGTCTCTAGCTCATTTCCCTGGCAGATTTTTCCAACACTCCCACCATTAACCTACAAACCACTGCATCTTTCCTGAGACAACCTTCCCAAAGTTGGAGCTGAAGAAACCCTACCTTCCACAGGTGCTTTCAAAGGACCGTTGGCCTCCATCTATGCGACTACACCAATTGTTTATATTTTTCTTTTTATTTTTACTAAAAGTAGGTTATTAGCACAAAATATTAGGTTGATTACCATGACAAGGAAAAATAGTAAAACTTAGTAAAAAAAAATTGAAAAAATATGATGCACTAGATAAAAGAATCTATATCAAGAGGGTATAATTTTTTTTCCATTTTAGCTAAATAGATAATATGGAAGTGTTAGAATTTAGTACATGAGATAATATAGTTAAATAAATAAATTAACATATTATTGTTAATTTATTAAATAAATTAATTAACATGTAATTGTTAATTTATTAAATAAATAAATTAACATGTTATTGTTAATTTATTAAATAAATTATTTTTGGAAGTTATATTCCCGTAATTAGTTTCACACGGGAATAATGGCCTTTTAAAGGCAATACAATGTAATATTTTTTTAGTTTTAATGTGATTGACAGAATTTTGGTTTGAGAGAAATCTTGATTTTTCCTCTCTCATTTCAATATGGAATCAAAGCAAGTTTCTTCTTGGACCTCTCTTTGATCCCCTTCCATTCATTTGTTTTCATCCAAAGCGGTGTTTACAATGGTACTGTAGTGAAGACCGCGTGCAACAACTATTATTTTCTACCAGTCTTGCATTTTTTAACAGGTGAGCAATGTAGACCATGCGCAAAACCCTTTTTGAATCCATCACTCATCTACATTTCTTCTCTTTCTCTCCACTATTTCCATTCTTTTTATTGTTTAACACTTCACTCTAGATTCATTATTGTCATTCCAAAAATTTAAAATTTAAAATTTATATATCCCCCAATCTATTGCAAAAGTGTGTTTAGAAACCAACATGGTATTGAAAATTTGGAGGATTTATGCTTTTTTATGTACATTGAAATATCCCAAAAATAAGTGGGTCAATCAGAGATCCAATAAAATAATGAATTTATGTTGATATCTAGCGAGTTCTAAAGCTTTTTTATTGCAATGGAAGTTGGGTTTTAAGAGGAATTACGTAAACCCAGATTGCTTTTTTTTGTGTAAATTTGATGTAAGGATCTAATGGTAGATTGGCCTAGGAAAGTGTCTGCAATTTTGTATCTCTCAGCTGATTTTGTAGAATAGCTTGTTGGGTCATGAGTTATATCAAATAAACTGTGCAATTTTTTCTTTTGGTGGAAGTGTGGTGACAATGGCCAGAGGTGGAGAAAATATTTCCAGAGCCATGTCTTTCAAATGGATTGCATTCCTCTGTTGTACAAGTTTCTAGATTGGAATGGTTTTCACCAATAGAATGCAGAATATTCTAGAAGAAATAGACTTAATTAAATTTAGCTGCGAGTTGGGAGATCATCTTAGTCTTATTTTTGAAGGATGTGATACCAAATCAAAACTTATAGACTCCAGACTATATATGGGAGAAGTCTCAAAGTTAGATCAAGCTATTGAAACACTTAGTAAGACAATCACAAATTTGGAAGCAGAGTTAGTAGAAGAAATAGTTGCACAAGCATCTCTACTAAGTGGTGCTCCAATTTCACAAAATCCCATAGTTGTTGACTCTGAATTTAAGGGTATGTGCAAGATCATGATGGGACAAAAAGTGGTGATATGATGGGTATGTGTAGGGTATGTGGCTAACGGATTTTTTTTTAACTAAAATTGATGAAATGAAAAGGTTTTTTAAATGAGATTCTCAGCTTTCCACTAATATAAATTATTTTATACTTTTAATTTAATAAATTATTATTATTCATTTTCTATTTGAATTATGACTAAAGCCCTGATTGATAGGCTAATTGAATCACATTTATAGCTTTCAAATGGTATCAAATTTTTTGAATCTAAAACATGCGTCACATTCTATATTTTGCATACTATAGGATTAAAAAAAGAAAAATTTAATTTCATGAAGTTTTGACCAAGTTAAGGTGGTTAGACATACGAGTTTTAATATTTTTTAAAAGTTGTAATAAAAAAATCATAATTAATTATTTACTTGGAAAAAAATTACAAAAAAATATGCATCACATCTGCACATGAGTCCTTTACTTATATATAAAATCTTATAAAAAATAATTCTCATTTTATTATGGTTAGGGTGGTCAGACAGACACTGACTTCTTATTTTTTCCCTGAAATTTAAGTACTACTGCATTGAAATTTCAAATTTTCACCAAATAGATTTTTTCTTTTTTAAATAAACCTGGTAGTTTAGAAACTACATTCAATTTTCTACAAATTCTATTCTTACATATTTTTTAAATAATATAGATAACTTATTCAAATTTTTACATCAAGTTGCCTAACTCTAATTTTGAATTTTTTGCCGCTTAAGGGCCTGTTTTTTCCATGATGATCCTGTACATACCCAAAAAAGATCAAAATATTTGTAATTGTTAGAAGCCATTGCCGCATCTTTTTCGCTAGGAGTGCTCATTGTCAAATATATGCTAGACTAGGAAAACCAGTCTTGAATTAGAGCGGAAGGGCAATTTGGAACTTCATTTTTAGCAGTCAGGGTTTATAATTTCTAGTTTTTCTCTATGTCAATAATAAGGGGGTGTTAGAATTTAGTACATGACATAGTATAGTTAAATAAATAAATTAACATATTATTAATTTATTTATTAAATAAATTAGCTAAATAAATAAATTAACATGTTATTTTTAATTTATTAAATAAATTAGTTTTGGAATTATATTCCCGTAATTGGTTTCATACAGGAATAATGGTATTTTAAAGGCAATACAATGTAATAGTTTTTTAGTTAAAATGTGATTGATAGAATTTTAATTCAAGAGCAATCTTGATTTTTCCTCTCTCATTTCAATAGAAAGTTGACGTCAAATGGAAACAACTATGTTTTAATATGCATACATTTTAATATTTATTTAAAAATATATATTTATCAAAATTCGAAAACAATATATCCATGCACTAAAGTTTCAAACTATAAATACACAAAAAAAATTGAGGGAGAAAAAATAAAAAATACTATATAAAGGTTGACGTCCCATGTTACTTCATTTTTCAACATTTTTTCAGCAACTAAATTATAGTGTCAATTTATAAAAAACTATATTCAAATAATTTTTTAATTTTGTTAAAAAAATACAAGAATAAAATGAACTATTAAAAAAGAAATATTTCATTAGTTTACATGATTTCAAAATTCAAAACATATATGTCACTTTTTAGTGATTCAAGTTTAAAACTTGGATCAGTGTTGGTCGTTTCCTTTAAAAAGTGCACGACATAGCTTTGTGCTTTTACCCAAAATCAAAACTCTACATTATGGACTTGGGAACCCTTGCCCTTGTCTTGGAATTTTCTATCTAGATTGTAGTGATAGAACCATTTCTAAATTTTTTATCCAAATTTTCTTATTATATCTATTTATCTGTTCTATAACAACTAAATTATGTCATTTTGGAGCATTATTTATAGAACATTAAGAAAAAATTTCCTATTGAAAATTGTAAATCTTAATTGTTTCAATTTGAAGAACTTTCCTTTAAGATGTTTGATTTTTCTGGAAAAGCAATATCTTCTCTAAAATCCTTGGTCAATGTTTCATTTTGTTCCTTTGGAAAAATCCCTCCAACAAAAGATGAAGCTCATTTTTTCTCCTCTCCCGATATCTCTATTTCATTTAAGAAGATATCTTTGTGCAAGAGTATGTGATCATTGAAAGCTTCCTTCATACCAATTTACCTACCATTCACTCACCCAACATTCCTCTTGATAATATGGAAAATATAAATAAAGAACCCATATGCCAATCCCACCCAGCAAAGTTAGATCCACCTCACACAACTTACATTCCCCGTCTTCACCAAGGATCTACAAAACCGAACATACTATCTCTTGATACTTTTCTTCCTCCTAGAAGGATAGATCATTATAATTCATCCCTTGACTATTATCTATAAATAAAAATGATTCACATCTATCTATTATCCCATCATACATTGAACCTCTTTCCCATATCAATAATGAGTCTTCATCTTAAAATATTCACCCATCTCATTTGAACAAAACTAATAACGTACCTTTTGATTCAGAGAAACAATATAGAAATGTTTTATGAATTCTTTATAAACAAGGCTTCAATATAGATAATGAATAAAGAGTAAAAACTCATGTAGATCTCACACTGCAATTATCCACAAAGGAATAGTGTACCATCATCCTCTTCCTCTACCCTTATATGAAACATTTATTCCAACCTCTACACCACCATCAAAGTATCATTTGTGTGAACTATAGATACTTCTATCTATGCATCCTTTATCTAAGATAGAAAAAATGTTATAGATATTTCTTAAAGCAAGCCTAATCAATATTCCTACTCATTGTGAAAGAAATTCTACAAAATAAACACAAAAAGAAACATTTTTTTGGATATTATACTAACGATTGTCTTTCTTTAAAGAAAGAAATATGATTTTTTTTTTATTGTGTTTCTCCTCCCTATGTGACATTTGTAGCTCCATGTGTTTGCTTATTTCCATTCATGGTGGTACAATATTATGTGCAACCATATTTCATCAATGGGGAGCAACATAATAGTCCCTACCATGTTTTCCTCTGCTTAAACACTTGGGGGATAGGGATAACCTTTTTCTTCAAGAAATATATATTCTTTTTAAGAATCCACTATTCCCCTTGTTTTCCCTAAATCATTAGCATAATAGGTATGCTAACATTTTAAGGGGGGAATATCACCATATCCATTTTCATATGTCTACATTTAGTAATGTTTGACTCATTCATATGCCCCTTTGGTGGTGGTATTATGCACAATACCCCTTAAAGGTATCAATAAATTTATTTCATGTGCCCTTTTTGTGGAGTTATTATACATAATACCCCCTAAAGTGTGGCTATCAATTCCTTTCATATGCCCATTTTGTGGTAGTATTGCACATAATACCCCCTAAAGGTAGCTACTAATTCATATCGTATTCCCCCTTGGTGGTGGTATCATACATAATATCCCCTAAGGTGTGGCTATCAATTCATTTCATGTCCCCTATTGGTGGTGGTATCGTACATAATACCCCGTAAAGGTGGCTATAAATTTTATCATGTGTCCCCTTTTTGGTGGTGTTTTCTATAATGCCCTCTAATGCTTGGTTATCAATTTGTTCCCTATTATGTTAAACTTTTGTGTAACTCCTAAGATGTGATTAGTAATTTATCCCTCTTTACATTAATTTTTTTTGGACCCCTTGACATGTATCTATAATTTTTTCCCTAAAAACATTAAACCATCCCCCATGATGTTAAACATTTATGCACTTCCTAAGGCATGATGACCAAACAATTCACAAACCTAGCATAATGGAGCTTGTTGGCCTACGAACTTGATCATTTTACATGGATATTGCCTAGTACAATACAAAATTATAGCTAGTAGATCCATGAATCTCATAAATAAACTAATATATCACAAATTTCAAGACTTGTGGGATCCATCATGTTTGTACAAGCACCTAGCATAACATATCTTACTAGCCAACAAATCTATTTAGCTCAAAAGTGATCTAGCACAACACAAATTTCAAGCATTATGGGATCACAATAATTCTTAGCATTTTATAAGTCTATGTGTACATTTGATGAATGAAGTTTAGTATTAAGAAAAAATTCATATCATGGTTTCTTTACCTTACTTGAATCTTTTAGTATCTTGTTTCATGTTTAATTTGTCTCTTCATTATGCATCATGTAACTTACATGTGTGTGCATTCTTTTACCTTGATATTGTTGTAAATAGTAAGATCTTAAGCCTGGGGCCTAGAGCATCCACTAGATGTATTATCATCTTAATTCTTCAATTTTTTGATGAAAGAACCCTTCTTTGTGGGTGAGTGCAAGATCATGGGGGTCCAAAAAGTGGTGATATGACCCAAAAGTGGCTGACAACATTTTTTTCTGAATTTGATGAAACAAAAAGGGTTTATTGATAAAAAAATTAGCTCTTTCCACTAATATAAGATATGACTTATTTGGAATTAATTAGATAATTACTATTGATTTTCTACATGCATTCTAACTAAAGTCCTGATTGATAGCCTAATTGAAAAAAATCTATAATTCTTAAACAATTTCACATTTTTTGAATCCAAAAGATGTGACACATTATATGCTTCCCTTAATATAGGATTAAAAAAAAAAAAAATCATAAATTTTTTACCAAGTTACGTGGTGGTCAAACAAACAAGTCTTAATATTTTTAAAATAATTCTAATAAAAAAATCATAATTAATTATTTACTTGCAAAAAAATATTAAAAAATGTGGCACATCCAGGAATGTGTCCTCTACTTATATTGAAATTTTTAAAAAATAATATTTTTTTTCTTGTACTTAGGTCCAAGGTCAAACATACGCTTACTTTTTTTTTCTTGAAGTACTACTGTATTGAAATTTCAAATTTTCACCAAATAGATTTATTGTTTTCCAAAAGAGGACTAGTATCTTAGAAACTACATGCAATTTTCTACAAACTGTGTTCTTACATATTTTTTAAATTATGCTAATAACCTATTCAAATATTTATGTCAAGTTGTAGAACTCTATTTTTCTAAATTTTCATTGCCACTTAAAGGCCTAGTTTGGACCCCCATGATCTTGCACTGACCCTGGTTCTCCTTACTTTAATGAGAATATGAGTGTATGTTCATATTCTCACTAAAGTGGGGGCTAAATGTAGCATTGTAAATTATCACCCTTAACAATTTTACACTATGTTTGGCTCCCCCTTAAGTTCTTGAGAATTTTTATGCTTATTAATTACCTGTATCATTTCTTCCATCAAAAAATTAAATTAATTTTGGGAAATAAATTATTTATTTGTTTAAAAAATATCAAAAATCCAAAGTAGGTCCAAACTAGGGAACTCTCGCCTCTGTCTACCCTATTTTAGACAAAAATTGAATATTTTATGGTTGGCCTAAATATGTTTGCAAGTTTAAGTTCATTTTTTTCCTTTCAAAATAATTAATGCAATAAATATTGAAGTGCATATAAATATAAGTCCTTTTCACCATTTGAATATCTAAGGAATCTAAGGAAACTTTTGATCCATGAAGCAATTCAAAAAGTAAATAAAGGCACTTTGAGAATATAATAAGAAACATTATACAACACTTTTATCAAGGACCTTCAATAAACTATCAAGTTATCCTTGTATAACATGTGCCAAATGACTTCAGTCCATAAAGGAATGTAGATTTGATTGGTTGAAAATCTAAGTGAATTGGAGAAGACTTAATACCTCAAACCATGATGAAGCATGCAAACACATTCTTTCATCAAATTATGGTAAGATCAATTATTCATTGATTCAAAAAAAATTGAAGTTGATTTTCAAATAGAAGCACCTATAAACTATGATGCTCCTTTACATATCTTGAAACTCAAAATGACCCAATTTTCAAAACAAGGTACTCTTTCCCTAGTATAGCTAATTTGAATCCAAATTTAAATGTTAAATTCCTTAGTTCCTTCTCTTTGTTCTCCTATTTTTTTCCTTCATCGATTATGTACCTTTCTTAATTAGTCATAGGGTAAGTGCACCAAGATGGTTCCCAAAAAGGGGGCTTAAGTGGCCACTTTTTTTCTGAAATCAAGAAATGCTGACCTTGGACGTGAAATTGATGATAGTTACACTCAAAATTTTGAGATGGAACAAAAACAAGGATTGAAGTGCTCTGAGTCTACTTTCTAAACTACTAATTTATTTTGTGAGATTAAGGGGTTCAACAAAGGGATGTACACAAATTGGTGTTGTTTTTGTCAAAA
>VDFB02354426.1:0-35994 GCA_007258455.2 Sequoia sempervirens | reverse complement strand
CCCTCGACGTAACTAAGGGCAGCATCGACAAAAGATATCACCTTCGATAGGATGTCTTGCTGAAGGATAGGTGTCACGCTGAGGAGATCAAATAAGGTGGCATTGGCGTAAGTCTCACTGAACATAGAGGTTTTGACATAACATTTCAGGCTCGACAGGAAGTCTTAGCGACCAGTCATTGTTTTGCCGATGATGCGATGTATTCGGTATGATTCTGGGTGACAGATGGACATTTCAGCAAAGGGAAATGAAGTCATCCGGAGGTCTTAGCGAAGGAAAAAGTCTCGCTGAAGGGAAAGACGAACCTCGATAAAGAAGATCTCGGCAAGAGTCCCACTGAAACAAGGAACCTCGATGTAACTATGGGGACATCACCGAAATGTCTCACCGACATTCAGTGTCTCGCCGAAGGGTCAAAAGAACTCAGAAAGATGTAGGAGTTCGGTGTGAGTCTCAGTGAAGTCAAAAAAATGGAGCTCGGTATAGAGTCTCGGCGAACAGAGACAGTCTTGTTGACCGCAAGGAGACCCCACCAAAGCATGAAGGGCTTGCCAACTGATGATGTCGCCCAGAGGTCATGCTAACAGTAGGAAGTCCTGGCGGCATATGAGGTGTTGTCGGAAAGAGTCTTGCCAAACGATGAAATATTCAAAACAAAGAAAGAGTTCGCCAAAGGTCTTGGCAATGATAACGGGCCTTGGCGACAGGCACATGTTTTGGCAAGAATTTTCCTTCGGCATATGTCTTGCCGAAGGATGAAGGAACCACCAAGGATGGAGGAAAGGCCTCGCCAAGACTTGAGGCTTTCGCAGTAGTGTCTCGGTGATCGGCAAGTGTTACATTGACAGTATTTCAATGAGGGTGTCTTCGGCATAGCGAAAGGAGTTCGGGAAGACCTCTTCCCGACTGGTGGGAGTCTCAGTGAAGGAAAAGAGGAGCTCAGATAGAATGAAGATGGGGTTGGCAGGATGTCTCGCCAACCAAGCAAGCTTTCTCTGAACTCAAAGCAAGCTTTCGGCGGAGCAGGGAGACTTCGATATGGGGTCTCGGCAAATGGAGTGTGTCTTGGCGACGAAAGTGGATGCCGATATGACAAAAGAGGAATCGGTATGATCATTAGGGCTCACTGAGAGCTCTCAGCAATGGCTCCATGTCTTACTGACGCTTGCGAGAAGATTTAACTGCATCGGGGAGACACGATTAGTGTCTCACCAATATGCGGTTCAATAGGAGATTTTTTGGCCGCCCAAATGATCTACGTGGAGTTCACTCAGCCAGTTAGAGAGATCTGAGGGTCAACTGTGGCAGTCCAAAGAGCGTCGATAGGATGAAGGGCGACGTGTCTCTGTTGTGGGATCAGAGCATTCATGGTGCAACCGAACTAGCTCAACTAGACACGATGGATCGAATAAATGTAGTAGCTGAAGAATATCTGAAGGGGGCTTCTAGAAGTGGTTATTCACACCGACACCAACAACAGGGACATGCAGGATCTTCAACATTAACTCAGAAAAAGATCTAAGGGAAAATCCTATCTCGAATTGGGATATTTTTGTAAGCCCTAAGGGTCGACATATTAGTCTGTATATAAGGAATTTTTTTCCTTTTTGTAAATAGTTCTAATTACACACTCTGAAGAGTTAGTGATTTTTTATTCAATCCTTTCTCAATCAATGTATGCTTTTCTGTAACTCAACTGGAATCCTAAATACAACACAGAGTTTACCTTGGAAGTTTGTGTTCATGTTTGTATTGATTCTCATTTCTGTATCTTTCTTTTGAACAATGCAAGTCTTTAACTATGTTTTATAATTCTGTATTCATATCTTAGAGCTATGAGATTAATCTTTCCTTCCTGAGATGTGTATGTGGGCCAAACCTGTTAGGACTAAAGCATTAAGTTTGAAAGAAGTTGCTCTGAGAATAGCAATTAGTCCTTCAAGTGTATGTTCTTCTTGTGTTCATTTCATGAATTCTCACCAGTTCAGTGTATCACCCTAGTGTAGTCCTTTAATTTATGTATCTCTTCCCTCTTTCCTCTCAAAGAACAATAGTTTAGGTGATACCCAAAGGAAGCCGACCTTCTTCGAAGGTTCATTTCAGCTATAGGTGACCCACAACCTTGAAATGATCCCATGTTGCTCTAGAATGCTCAGTTTCTTGTAAACTTTGCACAGGGTGCAATTCTAGGTGACAACAGTTTCTGGCATGCCCGATGGGATAGGAATTTTGTTTTAACTACTAGCTTGGTATGTAGCCAGTGAATTATTTGGATTTATAGAAGTCATTTGGCATACTTGGCGACTCCACAAAGAGGAAGAACTCCAGAAATCCACACCTTCTTCAGTTTATGAGAAAAGTTCAGACTAGAGGCAGCTCAGGTCCCTTTGAATATTTACAACTGTCACCACCAAGAAGAAAAGGTAGAGCAACAGAAAAGAGGGGAACAACAGTTATTTACTCCAGAAGGACTCAATCCACTCCTCCATCTGTAAGATCACACATTGTTATCTCGTCCTTAGCTTCATCTAGAATACCGGTACAACAACATTAGATACCTCCAATGGCCGTTCCAAGGAATCAACCCTTTGTTGCTTTCAACAGAGGGAGTCCTTTGAACTTGGCACAACATAATGATATTCCAATGGCAGCCTTGAAGAGTCTACCAATTTTTATGGGAGAAGATCAAACTACTCCCATTGAACATTTAAGAGATGTGGCTTCATTATGTAGAGTCCACCACATAACCGAAGAAGATGTTGTAGTAAGATTGCTAGCTGCTTCGCTAAAAGAAAGAGATGTGCAGTGGTACAGGAGCCTACCGGTCAATTTGATTGCAACATGGGACGATTTTGGAGAAAAGTTGCACAAGCAATTCCAAGATAGGTTTGACAACTTGTCTCTACTGGAGCAATTGACTACCATTAAGAGGGCTCCACAAGAGCAGATGAACGACTTCAACTTTAGGTTTCAAAGAACTTGGGATAGAATCCCCGCAATGGTGAGGCCACCTCTAGAGTATGCATTCTTATACTTTTTGAGAGCTTTGAACAGTGATATAGTTGTCATGATACAGTCAATGGGAGGAGTATCTCTACCAGATGCCTTTGAAACAACTATTAGAGCTGAAAACAACTTAATACAAGCTGGTAAGCTTGCTCCCAGGCCACCAATGCCAATATTTCCAGAAATTCATGCAAACATCCCTTTGCAAATACCTCCTTTCACACCTCTGCTAGCTGTACCAACGCTACCAGCTGTTGTTCCAACCGTTGACAAGAAAGAAAGCATTGCTTCAAGCTCATCAAATGAATTACAAGAGATCAAAACTCTTTTACAGACTTTGAGCAACAAGTTGTTGAACTTGGAGAAGCAACAGACCTATTCCAGGCCTTATCAATAGCAAAATCAGGCCTCAAGTCAGCCTTTTCAAGGCCAGCAACAACAATTCCAAGGGAATAGACAGCAGTATCAGGGCAATTATCAGGGCCCAAGATAGAGTGTGAACACAAGGCCTTTTCAGGCCTATGCTTCAGCACCTGTTAGCATAGTCAGGGACCTGGTTCCTACTCAAAAAAATTTAGCAGCTGATTATGAGTGGTGCTACCCTTGTAACCAATCTCATAATCAAGCCACTTGTTCAAATGGGCTCATCAATCAAGCACTGATGGTACAAAATGCTTCAAGTTCACAGCAGAGTGCATGCAATGATGCATCTTCACAACATTAGGACCAATTCAACAATGATACAACCCTGCTTAATTGGAAAGGTCAAGAATTATGTGGGTTGAATGAGGATAGCTCTCCAGTTGCAGCCAATACCAGAGCAAAGAAGAGAGCATTTGAGCTTGATCAAGTAGCTGACAAAGGAAGGGTGGCAGCTGTGGAACCATCTACCTCTTGAGTGACTAGTGATTGGCAAAGAGATCAACAACTCCCAGACAAAGAGCAGTCACGCTTACAAGCTGACCATACTGGCGTAAAGGTACACAATAAAAATCCAATTGCACCTTTTAAAATTCTTGATAGCATGAGAAGGACAAATGTAACCATGTCTATGTGAGATTCTTTAGTCATCCCTGGTCAAAAGGATATGTTACAATCAGCCCTATCGAGTTTGAAAATATCTGATGAATTTGAGCCCTCAATAGGTCAGGTTAGAACTGTGTTAACAAGTAATTCTCAGGGAAATGATCAGCAGCCTTGCATAGAGAATGAAAAAAGAGTTAAACCATCTCCTTTCTATGTGTCAGTAATTATTGGGGATAAATTAGTCCATAACTGTATGGTAGATAGCGGAGCTAGCAGCTCCGTCATGCCAAAATAGATTGCAGACAAACTTGGACTAAAATACCAGCCTTTGGAGAAGGGAGTGATCCAATTGGATGGCACTTCGGTTAACACATTGGGTATTATCAAGGACTTAAACCTCACTCTCCATGCTTGTCCAAACTTTTCAGTCCCTCAAGACATATGTGTCATAGACCTTCCACCTTTCTTTTCCTTGTGTTTATCTAGAGACTTTACAACCAAGATAGGTGGGTATGTATCAGCTGATTGGTCACATATGCTATTCAGAACAAGATATGGGACTAAGGTTACCATAAAGTCTGAAAGGTTGGCTAAAGACCACATTGAGCCATATAACCCAAGCCCCGTCAATGCTGCTCCTTTTGCTGCAAATGCAAATTGTGTTATTTTTACTGACAATGAACTAGCTGCTGCCCAAAAACTCCAATCAGAAGCTGTTCTTGACATGCTGCTACATGAATGGGTGGTTGAAAACGTATCAGACAGTCCTGGAGATCTCATTCAAGATGCTGGTATGGGAAACTACGTCATTCTTGAGCCTGATACAAAGATTCAAACTTGGAGTAGGATGCAGATCAGTTATTGCAGCCCCTTAATAGACTTTGGGAGATGTTCTTTGATGGTTCTAGAAGTAAAAATGGAGTAGGAGGAGGGGAAAAGCTGGTATCTCTGCAAGGTAATAGGTACTACTCTGCTTTCCATTTTGATTTTGCATGCTCCAATAACACTACTGAATATGAAGGCCTTGTTCAAGGTCTAGAGTGGGCAAGAAAGAGAGGAATAACCAACTTGAAAGTCCATGGGGACAACAAATTAATTGTTAATCAAGTGAGGGGCATGAATGTTGCTAAAAATGACACATTGAAGTCTTATAGAAACAAAGTGTGGAACATGCTTGAGTAATTTGATGCCTTTAATTTAGTGTCTGTCCCAAGAAATCAAAACAAGCATGCTGACAGGCTTGCAGCCATTGGAGCACAGTTTGATATTCCAAATGACATCAGAAAAGAGAAGGTGTAGCAGTATGTGAAGGTTGTAGTCATACCATCAATCCCTGACAACAACGTCCACTGGCAAGTCTTTGACAGTGATGAGCAGATCCTTTCCTTCTTGCTTGAGGAAGATCAGTTCTCCATGGTGAATCAAGCAAAACTCAAGCAATAGTATGATGATCAGGTCATATAGTTAAAAACAAACAAATTTCCCAAAGGCCTAGTTACCTTAGAGTCAATTTTTAGTATTGATGATCAACTCAAAAAGGTAAAGCCGGCTCGCAAATCAAACAAGAACACTATGAAGAGTTGGAGATCTTCAAGGGTAAGCTCCTTAAGATGGGCAAAATCTGTTCACCTGAAGATAGACAAGCTTTTGTTGCTTTGTGCCAAGACTTTCATGATGTCTTTGCTTGGGAGTATTCAGATTTGAAAGGATTTGATCCCCATATTGCTTAGCATACAATTGAATTAGAACCTAACGCCAAGCCAATAAGGCAGAAACAAAGGCCTTTGAATCCTAAACTTGAGCCTCTAATGATTAAAGAGTTGACTAAACTAGTTGAGGGGGGTATTGTTTTCCCTATCAAGCACACCTCGTGGGTTTCCAATCTTGTACCGGTTAGAAAGAAAAGTGGTGAGATAAGGCTCTGTGTAGACTTCAGGGATCTTAACCGATCCTCTCTAAAAGACCACTACCCACTGCCCTCCATGGAACGAATTTTGCAAGAGGTTGCTAGTTCTGAAAGGTTTTCCTTACTAGATGGTTTTTCAGGATATAATCAGGTGCTGGTTAAAGAGGAAGATTAGTTTAAGACTGCTTTTACAACTAAATGGGGCACCATGGCATACAAAAGGATGCCTTTTGGTTTGTCCAATGCTGGTGCCATGTTCCAGAGAGCTATGGACATGGCATTTCAAAGCTTGATCAACAAGATTATACTGATTTACCTAGATGACATCATAGTGTATTCTAAGAATGCTGATGAACATTTGTTATATCTCAGGAAAGTGTTTGAAAACTGCAGAGAGTTCGGTGTCTCTCTCAATCCAAAGAAGAGTATCTTTGCTGTCCACGAGGGGAAACTATTAGGACACATAGTGTCAAAGCAGGGAATCACTATTGACCCTGAAAGAGTCAGAGCCATACTTGAGTTGCCGCTGCCTAATCACAAGAAGGGCCTACAGAGCTTTTTGGGCCAGATCAACTTCCTAAGAAGATTCATCCCTGATGTTGCAAGTCTGTTACAGCCTTTAATAGCTATGTTAAAGAAAAATGCCGTCTTCAGTTGGACAAAGGATGCCAAGAATAGTTTTGAAAAGGTCAAGGAGGCCTTAGCAGCAGCTCCCACGCTGGTAAATCCCAAAATTTCCAAATATTTTTATCTGTACGCTTATGGTAGCACAAGTAATATCTCTGTAATATTGGTTCAAAAAAATGAAGAGAATTTAGAACAACCAATAGCTTTCTTCAGCCAAGGTTTGGTCGACTATGAACATAAATACTCCTTTGTAGAGAGGTACGTTCTTGCTGTGATTAGAAGCCTTAAGAAATTCAAGCCTTTGGTCTCTCATAATAGAATTCATATCATGGTGGCACACTCAAGTGTGAAAGAATTCTTATTGAATAAGGATCTGAATGAAAAAAGAGCAGGATGGGTTACCAAGGTCATGGAGTATGACATAGACATCAAGATCACCAAACTAGTGAGAGGTAGAGGCCTTTGTGAGCAGCTTGCTTCAGGGTCAAGTAGTGAAAGTGAACTGGAAAAGGATGCTATGCTTGCCAATTGAAATGAGCCTCAGAATGCTTAGGATGATGTGCCCATAGGGATAACTAATTGGGTCAAAGATATGGCCCAATTTCTACAAACTGGTCAATGCCCATTAGGTCTGAACAGAGCCAAAAGAAGATACTTTAGACTGTAGTCCATACCATATGTGCTGATGGGAGATGTTCTTTTTAAGAAAGATCTGAATGGTGTCCTGTTAAGATGCATTCACAATGACCAAATTGAAAGAGTGCTTCATGAGTTTCATGATGGAGCTGCACGAGGTCACTTTGCTCCCATAACTACTGCCTGGAAGGTCATGAGAGCTGGTTACTACTGGCCCAACTTGTTCAAGGATGCGTATGCCTGGTCAAGAAAGTGCATCAAATGTGCTCTATTTTTAGGAAAGGAAAGGCTGCCTGCTATGCCCCTGCATCCAATTCAAGTGGAGCAGCCCTTCATGAGATAGGGCATTGATTTCATCGATCCAATAAACCCACCTTCCAGTGCTGGTCATAAGTGGGTGCTCACAGCCACTGATTATTTTACTAGGTGGACAGAAGCAGTTGCATTGAAAGAAGCAAAGGAGTCTTAAGTCTTGAGCTTCTATGAAGACATAGTCACCAGGTTTGGAATGCCCGACTCCATCATCTCTGATAATTCCCTTGCATTTGTGGGATTGAAAATGACTGATTGGGCTGTCAAGCATGGCATTCATTTGAACACCTCCTCAAATTATTACCCTCAAGGTAATGGTTTAGTTGAAAGCATGAACAAGAACCTCATCAGGATCATCAAAAGAACCATAGAAGACAACCAAAGGACCTGCCCAATAAGTTAAAAAATGCACTTTGGGCAGACAGAGTGACCCCTAAGAGGTCTATTGGCAATTCACCATATATGTTGGTTTATGGTAAAGAGGCAAGATTGCCCCTATCTGTGGAGCTTCCCACTCTAGACATCATTCACTAGTTGGAGGTGCTTGAGGGATAGGACCCAATGTCTATAAGGTATGCAGAGCTCATGGAGCTCAAAGAATCAAGGGACAGAGCAATGAAAACTTTGGAGGATCATCAGCTCCAGAGAAAGAAGACATTCGAAAAAAGGGCTACAAAAAAACCTTTTAAAGAGGGAGACCTTATGCTTAGGTGGGATGTTCTTAAAAGCAAACCAAGCCATCACACCAAGTTCAACAACATGTGGACTGGTCCGTTTGTTATCACAGGCTGTAAAGAGCACAATGCTTATCAACTGGCTACAACAGAAGGAGATTCGCTTCCTATCCCAGTCAATGGGATACACCTTAAACCTTGCTTTCGAGCCTGATAAGCACCTTTCTTGTACATATCTAGTTAGGTTTTATGTTTTCAATAAGTGCTTTGCACTAGGGTTCGTTAATCCTCTGTTTTGTTCCATCTCCTGAATGTTGTTTTAATACGGTATTTTTTCTTTGCCATTTTCCCCTGTTTTGTTTTTGACAACCCGTTGTGTCCTATGAGTTGCACGTGTATTGCAACCATGTGCCGACTGATGTATATGTGTTCTCTGAGTTTTCTAATGACTCCATGCCCAATGGATAGGTATAGTCACTGGTTCTCATGTTTAGCAGGCAAACATCCTGCAAAGGTCGCCAGAATTGTTGCCTCTTTTTCACCTATAGTTAAATAAGGAAAGATGATCAAATGTAAGATCTTCAGAGGCCAGTGGAGCATTCTCCCTAGGGCCAAAGTCATTAATCTAATGTCAAGTCACAGGGAACTCAGTGAAGAAGCCTGCCAAAATCAGGTTCGGCATGAAAACCTACTAAGGACAAATTCGCCAAGACCCTGAGAGTGTCACGGTGAGTGTATTTCGTATTCAGGTCTCTATTGGCAAGACAAGGTCATTGTTCCGGTGACTAAGAATCTCCAACATCGGCATGAGGATCCCCCTCGAAGTAAGGTCTTGGCAAGGTCGAAAGGTCTCACCGAATGATGGCTGAGGGGTACGCATATCGGTGGGAGCTTTTATCGTCAGGGAAATGTCTTGGTGAGTACTAAAAGTCTCGCCGACATAGCACAAAAGGAACCCCTCAGCGTAACTAAGGGCAGCGTCAGAAAAGGATATCGCCTTCGGTAGGATGTCTTGCTAAAGGATAGGTGTCACGCCGAGGAGATCAAATAAGGTGGCATCGGCGTAAGTCTCACCAAACATAGAGGTTTCGGCATAACATTTCGGGCTCGACAGGAAGTCTTAGCGACCAGTCATTGTCTTGCCGATGATGCGATGTCTTCGGTATGATTCTGGGTGACAGATGGACATTTCAACAAAGGTAAATGAAATCGCCCGGAGGTCTTAGCGAAGTAAAAAGTATCGCCGAAGGGAAAGACGGACCTCGATAAAGAAGATCTCAGCAAGAGTCCCGCTGAAACAAGGAACCTCGGTGTAACTATGCGGACTTTGTCAGAATGTCTCGCTAAAGGGTCAAAAGAACTTAGATGCAGGAGTTTGGCATGAGTCTCAGTGAAGGAAAACAAATGGAGCTCGGTATAGAGTCTTGGCGAACAGAGATGGTCTTGCCGACCGCAAGGAGACCCCACCAAAGCATGAAGGGCTCGCCAACTGATGTCACCCGGAGGTCATGCCGCTAGTAGGAAGTCCTGGCAGCATATGAGGTGTTGTCGGCAAGAGTCTTGCCAAACGATGAAATCTTCAGAACAAAGAAAGAGTTTGCCGAATGTCTTGGCAACGATAACAGGCCTTGGCGATAGGCACAGGTTTTGGTAAGAATTTTCCTTCGGTGTATGTCTTGCTGAAGGATGAAGGAACCACCAAGGATGGAGGAAAGGCCTCGCCAAGACTTGAGGCTTTCGCAGTAGTGTCTTGGCGACCGGCAAGGGTTACACCGATAGTATTTCAATGAGGGTGTCTTCGGCGTAGTGAAAGGAGTTTGGGAAGACCTATTCCCAACCGGTGGGAGCATCAATGAAGGAAAAGAGGAGCTCAGACAGATGAAGATGGGGTCGGCATGATGTCTCTCCGACCAAGCAAGCTTTTTCCGAAACTCAAAGCAAACTTTCGGCGGAGCAAGGAGACTTCGATATGGGGTCTTGGCGAATGGAGTGTGTCTTGGCGATGAAAGCGGATGCCGATATGATAGAAGAGGAATCGGTATGATCATTAGGGCTTGCTGAGAGCTCTCAGCAATGGATCCATGTCTTGCCGACACTTGCGAGAAGATTTAACCGCATCGGGGAGACACAATTAGTGTCTCACCGATATGCGGTTCAACAGGAGATTTTTTGGCCACCCAAATGATCTGCGTGGAGTTCAATCAGCCGGTTAGAGAGATCTAAGGGTCAACCGTGGTAGTCCAAAGAGCGTCGATAGGATGAAGGGCGACGTTTCTCTATTGCGGGATCAGAGCATTCATGGTGCAGCCGAAGTAGCTCAACTGGACATGATGGATTGAATAAATGTAGTAGCTGAAGAATATCTGAAGGGGGCTTCTAGAAGTGGTTCTTCACACCGACACCAACAACAAGGACATGCAAGATCTTCAGCATTAACTCGGAAAAAGATCTAAGGGAAAATCCTATCTCGAATTGGGATATTTTTGATAGCCCTAAGGGGCCGACATATTAGTCTGTATATAAGGCATTTTTTTCCTTTTTGTAAATAGTTCTGATTACACACCCTAAAGAGTTAGTGATTTTTTATTCAATCCTTTCTCAATCAATGTATGTTTTTTTGCAACTCAACTGGAATCCTTAATACAACACATAGTTTACCTTGGAAGTTTGTGTTCATGTTTGCATTCATTCTCATTTCTGTATCTTTCTTTTGAACAATGCAAGTCTTTAACTGTGTTTTATAATTTTGTATTCATATCTTAGAGCTATGAGATTAATCTTTCCTTCCTGAGATGTGTATGTGGGCCAAACCTGTTAGGACTAAAGCATTAAGTTTGAAAGAAGTTGCTCTGAGAATAGCAATTAGGCCTTCAAGTGTATGTTCTTCTTGTGTTCATTTCATGAATTCTCACCAGTTCGGTGTATCACCCTAGTGTAGTCCTTTAATTTATGTATCTCTTCCCTCTTTCCTCTCAAAGAACAATAGTTTAGGTGATACCCAAAGGAATCTGGCCTTCTCCGGAGGTTCATTTCAGCTATAGGTGACCCACAGCCTTGAAATGATCCCATGTTGCTCTAGAATGCTCAGTTTCTTGTAAACTTTGCACAGGGTGCAATTCTAGGTGACAACATGTAGCTGATAGTGTTTTCTGATGCTTACATGAGCTTCATGACCCAATATACTACCTCTAGAAATGTAGTAAGGAGAAGCTATCAAAACATAGATATGGGGTCTAGAAGGTTTAGTCATCCTCATCTAGGTTTGAAATTTGAGTACTCTATAAGATTTCCAACTGGATTCTCCCCATTATGTCATGAAGTTGTAACCCACACCCCTCTAGCCTCTCCCTCAAACTCTTCCACTTCCTTAGAGGGGGAAGCCACTCTCAAGGTTCTTGTGGAGAAGCTCACTCTTTGGAATTAAGGCTTGAAGAGCTTGCAGGATTCATAGCGAGAGAAGATTATTATGCTCAAGTCAATCCCCTTGTCGATTGTCTACAAAAATTATTAATTAAAGATCGAAGGGGCTTAGATATGTTTCATGGCATAGTGAATACTATGGAAATATATGTCCCATCTTACACCTCCATCTTGAATAATACCCAAGATGTTCAATTAGAGATCGTTGGCCAACAACTGAGCATCTTGATACTCAGAGTGTCTATTTGCATGGCTGACACGGGTCCCTCTATCAATATTGCTAATTTTCACCACCACCACACATGAGGAGATTCCTATGGTTAGGGTGAATTGAGTCCCTCTAGGTTTCCAGGGTTCTACATTCAAGACTTAGAATATCTTTGCCTCTGGTGCTGATGTTGGTACTGGTGATAGTTTTGGCACTGGTACTGGTGCCTATGCTAGTGCTTCTACAGGTGGTTTTGCTAGTCACACTTCGTTTGTAGACCCTGTCCTTAATACTATCTTGTAGAACATGGGGATGATGTAGTCTCAATTGGTGAACTTGGCTAGCTCATCTTCTCAGCCTATGTTTCAACCCTATTTTTGTTAGTACCTTATCTTTTAATATCCTAAACACTCCCATATCACAAAGGGGTGGAAATCCCTAATTTGGGAAGTATAGTGGCCGAGGGGACCCAAAAACTCATGTCTCGTCCTTTAATGCCATGTGTATGAATTTATTTCATCATGATGTGCTTCTAGAAAAACTATTCCTATGTTCTCTTAAGGATGCTACCTTGGAGTGGTATGCTCTTTGATTGATAATTCTATCTTTTCCTTTGATCATCTTGTAAATCAATTCCTCCAATAGTGGTAGGCCAAAATCAGGCCAAAGGTTGGATTTACTGATCTTGTCTAGTGTAAGTAGGGACCTCATGAGAAGGTGACTAATTTTATAGCTCATTATCAAGACCTTTTCTCTTAGATCTCTTATCCCTTGCCTGATTATGATTTACAGAAAGCATTCATCAAAAACTTGCAATTGGTACTATAAGATAAATTTTTGTCGATGAAATACCCGTCCTTCACCCATCTATGTGCTACTTTACGTGAGTAGGAAAAAATGGTTACACAGTACAGGGGTTATTCCTTTTCCTCTTATTAGGATGGCCAATCCGTTGTGTCAGTCTCTGGTGAGTTTAGAAAGAACAAGGCAGTGGTGAACATGGTATCTGTTCCCACAAATAAAAAATCTTTAGGTCAAAGCAAAATATTCACAAAATTATTTGAATCTTATAGAAATGTCTCGTAGAATCTATTAAAAGATGGTATAATAACTCTCCCATAGATTAGACCGCTATATGAGTTGTATCCTTAGTGGTATGATGCTCAAAAGTTCTATCAATATCATTTGGTCTTGGGTAATGATACAGGGAGATGTGTTTGTCCTCATCACGTGATACAAGAACATATTGGTAATAGTACAATCCGACTTGATGGTAAAAAGAAAAACTCAAATAAATCTATAGCAAATCCCAACAACCAACTATAGATTTACACATCCATTTCCATCTCATTCTGTAAACCTTATCACCCCTTCTTCTTCTTCTGATCCAGCTCCATTTGAGTATGCGAATTTAGTTTCATTTACTCGTATTGCTACTTCAAATCATGTGAATGCAACTCCAAATATTACATTCACCTCATGTCACTTGCCTTTGAACAAAGAGCCCTTTCCACTTTATATTCCCACTCGCATCAATGATAACATTGTAAATGGCGTTATGGTTGATCCCATGAGCTAGGTGAATATCATTATAGAAGAAACTCTTTTTATTAAAATTTTACATAAGAAGTATGACGACTAAAAGACTATGCTTCACATGCACAATGTATTGTCTATTGCATCGACTGGCTCTATTTCTTTGTTGGTCTTGGTAGAACCTAAAGTCTTGGAAGTACAATTTATAGTGATTCTCAAGTCTGACTTGTTCATAATGAGACTAGGCATTCCATGGATGGTATTCATGAATTTGGTCACCTTGGTCATCCAAAAATGTTTGGAGTTTCCCCACGAGGGTACCATGCATACTATCTAGGATACTAGATATAGACCATTGGTATCACATGGGGGCTTCTCTTTGGATCATTTTTGGCCCGCCCCAATTGGACTCCTACCTCCTAGAGGGGAAATTTTATATGAAGCTTATTTCATGTATAAGATTGGGGGCTTAGTGCCAAAAAGTGGTTTTCCTTTGTCTGCTCAGGCGATCTTTTTGAAGGCTTCCTTGTGTACACAAAAAAATGCTTCATCCTCTGTCCTTCCAAAGGGGAAAGACAATCAAGCTCTTTCCTTTGGGCCATCCCCCTCTTATTTTGTTCTTTCTTCTACATCTTCTTCCCAACTTTTGGTGGCATATTTGTTCCTTATAATGTGCCTAGAACAAGAAAAGGAAAAGCATCCACATTGCAAAATTCAAAGCCTTAGGATTTTCAACTTCTAGTTTTAACCATGGTACCCCAACCCACCATTTATGGAAAGGGGAAGCATTCCCGTGGGGTTGTTCCTATGTCTTGATCTCTGGGGCCTCCCCATTTCCTCTACCTTCCCCCAAGGAAGACAAATGAAAGGGGCCCAATGTCTAGATGCCTGTCCCTCTCTGTCTCTATGCCTCCTCCTCCTACTCCTTAGGAGTCCACCCTTCTATCAACAAAAATTGTGGAGGTTGCCCCTCTGATAGAACAAGATCCCCCGATTTCTTCTCAAGTTGAATCCTCTAGTACCCATATCCTCTATAATTGACTTGTACGATAGAATAGTTACTGGTGGAAGGCCTTTGATAAGGAGCGTGCTGCCTCATAGAAGACTGAAGAAGAGCCTTTTGTTTATGCTTATGTTGTTTCTGTCTCTATTGATCTTGTCTTTGCTTCTTCTTCTACCTCAGTTCCCATCACCTTTTTCTTCTAGATTTTTCAACAAATCCTTATGAATCTCATACCAAACGAGTGCAAGTGTTCATCCCTCCCTCTATGGAGCCACCTCTTATAACCTCTCTTCCTGATATTCCTCCTTTTTTGCATCTTGTTGAAATTTCTTTCAAAAAGGTAGTGTCCTCTATGGATTCCTATCCTCCCTCTTCCACTTCAACTGTAAGAATCCCATATTCTCTATTGATGTGCAAGTCAGAGAGTGACCTCTCTTTGAGTGATGGTTATTTAAGAAAGTTGTCTTTGTCTCTTGAGTCTTGTTTTACCTTGGCTTGTTCCATCCTTGTGATGGAGGCAATGCCTGCCTCCCTGAATTTTTCCACTACTCCTCTTCTCAAGGATGAAAATTAATCTTGGCTATCTTGTCCTCCTCTCATTTAGTTGCCACATGCCACTCTTGAGAAGTGCATGTTCAACTCGTTGGAGGACATCCTAAATTTTTCTTCGATCTTTTCTAGGTCGATGACTCTAGTCTCATAGGAGTTCGGTGACAAAGACCTTGAAGGGCCTTCTTCCATAGCTATTGCTATAGGAAAGCTGACTAGTATCACCCTAGCTATCATGATATAGGATTGTATTCCATCCCCTTATGATGAACTAGATTGGGAGCAGGATGACTTGTTGGTGGAGTAAAACTAGAGTGGTGTTCTCTTCTTCATCTTTAGAATAACTTTGTATATTTTTTTTGTTCCCACATTCTTTTCTATTATGTTTATGCTCTTTCCTAGAGAACCCTTGCCACTCTTTTAGGTGCTTGGATACAAGAGAGAAATTTTGTCATACACTTCTTCTATTTATATCATCATTCTTCCATATGTTGTAAATTTTGGCTTTCACCTCAGGAATAATGCAAAACATTGGGGAATTTAAGAATCTTCCATGTTGACCAATTTTTATTTTTACTTTGTCTTCATGTGTTCTTCTTCCCATTATGATATATTTGGGGGGTGTGTGATGAAAATCCATACATATATTTATTTATCTATATCTATGAGCAATTTTGACCTCGAATAATCAAACCTCCCTGTGCTCTTGATTTCTTCTCTTTCATGATATTGTGGATTCTATGTGTTGTCCCTCATGTGATAACATTCCATGAATACATCTCGCTATGTATCTCATGCCACAACATCTCTTGTATTTTTCTTCTCCTTAGAATGATATGTGCTCCTCTACATAGCACATATCATTCGAAGGGGGGGCTATCATATGTGCTTAATCTTCCAAAATGATTCCTTGATGTCTTATGTCTCATTTTCTAGCTTGGGGGCAACCTGACTAGAGCTATCTTGTCTTTTTTGTGTCTATCCTGCAATGCAGTTTCTAGCAGCACAAGCCTATCTGCTTGTCGTATGGTCTCTATCCATGCTATCCATACCTATCAGCACTATATTTTATCTAATAAAATTATTTCATGTATTTTCTATGGATATTTTATCACATTTATTTTCACTTTTTTGTCTAACATGTTTTTCTGTAGCTAACATGTTTGTGGTGAGATTGTAGTCAACTTTGTAGGATCAAAGAACCATGTCCTCTTCATGTCTTGGCTCAACTTCTCTACATCACATATACCAGATTGAAGGTCTGCATCCTCTTCATCCTAGGTATATTCTCTTCAATCTCTTCTACTTTAGCTTGTACGTGTTCAGATACATATCCTCACTAAAGCGAGGGAAAAATGGAATGCCATAAAATTGAGCCCTTATGCAATTTTGCATTACATCAACCTTCAATTTAGCTTAATGAGATGATAATTCAAATTACCTTCCTCCTCACCTTCATTTTCATCCTTGACCTTGTCATTTTTTTTCGATGGGGAGATTTTTGTCTAGGACAATTTCGCTTCATGCAAATGTCCATGTGTCGTGCAAACATCCTAACAAGATTTCAAATCTGTGGCCATTGGGATGTTACACTTCCACCTACCTATGAAGTGTAACACCTTTGTAGTCACAGGAATGCCCGAAAATGTTCCTCTTTCATGCAATTATTCATTTGAACTCATATTCTTCCCTCTCACTCATTCTCTCTCTCATTCCATTCAATCTAGCTTCATTGCTGCAACTCACATTCTCTCAACCTTCATTCTTTCCTTGCTCTCTTGCTGGTTCAAGCTCTTCTAAATTAAAGTTCTAACACATTCGTAGCTCTACATCAAGCTCTCTCAAGGAATTGCAATTCCTCTTGGCTCTTCAAGGTCATTGGAGGGAGGGTAACACTTCTTATTGTTGCATTGCCATTGTTATTACGCAACATATTGATATCTTGCATGTTCTCTATCATTGTCTTGCAATTTCTTATCATCTATTATCTATTTTTATATCTTTTTGTCTCTTTGGCTATTTGTGGAGGTGGAAACACCAAAATGGAGGTTTGACTAAGCTAAGCCCCAAAAATAGCCCCAACACTTTTATTGTTTCTCTGTGTGTAGGCTATCTATGTGGAGCTTTGTAGGAGGTTTCATAGATATACCACCTATGAGTTCATCCTTTTTCTTCCACCCCTTATCATTTCATTTAATGGTTTATTTAATTATTCATTTAGCATTCTTCTTGTTGTGCTTTTCTTGCATCTTTTTCATTATGCTAGATTAGCTAAAACTATTAAGCTTCATTTTTTGAATATTTAGTGATCCCTAAGAGTTTTTGGCGGTTGACTCTACCTCTGGTCTGTATGAGATGCCAATGCCCCACTAATATGCTAGCACGTCACATTGTTGTCCTTGGCATGTGATTTCATCCTCTAGTTGAGAGTTAGTGTGTTTATCTCCCAAGACCTCTAAGGCTTGCTCACTCAATTTCTGAAGTTTCTTTCCATAAAATATAAAAGCATATAAAAACTCCCCTTTAATCATCTCTTGCCACTTGAGTTTCTATCCCTGAGGTAATCGAGGGCTATTCACTCCATGTAGACTCTTCCCTATCCTAGAGACTTGGGAGTAGTGAATCCTCTCCATTACAAGACCATATTGATATTCATTATCAATTTTTCTATGAGATGGTTAAGGGTAATAGATTCATAATAAAAAAGGTTGACACATTGGTTAGTGTCGTGAATTCTCCCACTAAACTAGTGAGAATGAAGAAATTTAGTTGGTGTAGAGAGGCCATGGCCTTACCTCTTCTAGTACTTTATTTATGTTTTTGTTCTAGCTTATACATTTATAATGTAAATTCCAAGTGGGAGAATGTTTATATTAGATGTACCACTCACCTTGGAAATCCTAAGTCTTGAAAATTATATTTAATTATGTATATAATAAATAATGTATAATATCTAAACATCATATAGTGGGAAATATGGAACATGCATGTGAGGGTGGGGATATTATTTATTTATTTATTTATTTTTCTCCAGGATATTGGAGATATTATGTAAGAAAGAATTGAATGGGGAGGTTACATTGAACATGTCAAAACTGGGAGTTATAGGGGATCTTCCCAATTTGGTGGTTTTGACAAACATTGAATGAGATCATGTAGCATTTAGATTTGGGAAAGTGATAAATTTGATTGTTGTGATAAAATCTATGATACATAATATGTTGAATGCACAAGACAACTAAGAGGGGGGGTGAATCAGTTGTTCATTAAAAAATTAAACCCTCATTAATATTCAGATCCACTTTTAACCTTATTAGCCTTTAATTTGTTAGAGTGATTTAACTTGTAAGAAAATAAAAAAAATTGAAAACACAACACCATACACATCAAAACATCAAATTTATGTAGAAAACCCAAGAAGGGAAAAACCACGGTGAGGATTCGCTCACAATATAAGGTAATTGCAACACCGAATACAATGGGCTCACTGTCAGAGGGTTCACTGCCCAAAAGAAAAGAAGGGCTCACTGCCAAATTATAGAAAAGAATAAAGAAGATTTTTACAATGATAAATCCATTTCAAAGCAATAGAAAAGTTCCACCTTTATACGACCAATACACACACACTCTCTGAAGAATGTAGACACCTTCTTCTCATTGCTTCCAATAGTATTATTCGTTAAAGATCACACTGCACTTCACATTTTCACACTTTACATTACAATTCACATCATACACACTTCATACACACATCCTCCATCAAATCAACACACACATATATACCCATCACAACCTTGAAAATAATTTACAAGGTCGACTATGCACCTAAACCATGCAAATTCAAATTAGGTCAACACAAATAATTTTTGTGGTGGAGAGGAATAAAGACGGACCACCTCATACCTTAAATCAGACCTAAGTCCACTCATACATGCCACACCACACTTCCACAAACACCGAGCATATATGCAATTAGTGTAAACACCCAAAGTTGGTCAAAGTTGTGTAAATACCATTAAACCATTAAGTACATGCTTCCTTTGATCCAAAGATGACTCACAGATAACATTCATAACTTGAATAAAATCTAGAATATTCCATCAACATCTTGAAATACAAAAAATCCTTTACAATACCTTTCACTTGAAGAATACACTCATTCTATACACCTAGATAACCTTCCACATAATGTAACACACGAATCCAACCTTAAAGAGCACCAAAACTCAAACAATTCAAACTAAAGATAGATATGAGCAATGTAAGCACACACTCAGATCTGAAAGACTAGAAACCACACTGCAGAGAAATGCAGAGCAAAACCATTTCTCCTAGACAACACTGCTTTCACAATTCACACGTTGGTGAACACAACTTTTTTTGCACAATGATCTAAGACAAGAAAGTTTGGAGATAACACCTCTGAATATCTTTGATCAACATATCCAAATTGCATAAGCAAATCTTCAACCATGAAGAAATGTGGAGAATAACATTGAACATTACTCTGCTACATTGAACACTCTTTACCACACCGTTTCTTCTTCTATTCAATTTTTCTCAAAAGCACTTGGAAACCAAGCACCAAAAACACCATTTCATCATATACAATATTTTTTCATCATCATCAGCCCAATTGCACTACAAAAATTCAACCACACACATTCTTATCAAGGTAAATCTAGAGGTTGACACTAGTGAGACTACTAATGACAACATAATACAAAAAATAAAAGCATCTCAAAGGTTGACATCAATGCAACAACATAGATATGTTGACATCAATGAAAACAAAAATTGCATAGCCTTGCGACATAAGAGAGGTAAGATATGTATGATGTGAAAAAGGAGTTTCTTGCTATACCAAGTTGCTTGATCATGATTATGGGCACATAAGATTTTTTCTATGGCTCATGGTTTTCAATACCACTTGGTGGTTTCTTATTTTCTAAATTTTCTATATATTGGGAGTATGTGATGGAATTTTTTATGGTTCTTTTGTAGATTCTCTTATGATATCGACTTTTTGTTAGAGGGATACATGATTGTATAGATGTATACTTTTTGTTGAGATTAATACAAGCTTATGTATCTTTGGTGGTGTTTTTATCACAAGGGATTCTTTACATAAATTTAGTTTTTATATGGTTTATATTTTTTAATATTTAATTATTCATTGGTATATTAATTTTATTGGATTTATCACATGCTTTGTCAAATCAACTCACTATTTTGGTAATATTTCATTATGCTTTTTACCCTATTAAGCAACAACTCCATGTATCACAAATGTCCAAATATGATATTTAGTTTTTTCATTCCTTTTTTAGGTCAAAGTTATAGATGTGGATTTAAACCCATTTCATAATCATAGTTGTGGTTTAAAACTCACAAATTTCAAAATCAAATTTAATCTTGGGCCCAACTTGACCCATTTCTAACTAGTTGTTAGTTATCAACTTGATTGGAAAATTTTAAACTTGGACACTAGGGAATTGAATACAAGGAAAAAGGTTGATTTCATGTTAGAAATTATGGGAGAATGAAATGAATCATGTCTTATGTCATCATGATTTAGTACTGCATCATCATACCAATATTTGCATTGATAATGCTAGATTATGCATTTTATATCTTCTCAAAGTGTATTTAAACTTGCACAAAACAATGATTCAATCCAAGGTTTGGCTAAGGAAAACAAAGATGAGCAAGTCACCTTTTAATCTTAGCACAAAAAATATAGTAGTGTCTATTAGAACCATCATGTTTATATAATATAGGCAAACACAATTATGTAGATATTATGTCATAGGTTCAAATTTGTAGTAGAGGGTGATCTTAGGAAAAAGGTTCATAGCCACAATAAAAATGTCATTCTCATAGTTGTGGGATTGAAAGTTATTGAATGATGAAACTTAACTAGTTCAAATTTTAATTATTCTACTTCCAACACATCTCAGTTTAAGTAATTTTGACCTAATTCGAAACTTGTGTTTAAAACAATAACTATTTATTGGTGATTGAAATCAACTAAGTCCTTTCACTCTTAATTTCTAAGTTACTAAAATTTATCAAATAATCTACCAAAGCTCTAGATAGAATTAACTAGATTGTATTTATTAAACCTATTTGTTTATAAATAAAATATTTTATTTCTTTTTATTTCAATGAATCTATTTGATCTTATTCTCCATTTATTTTGAACTTACGATTTATTCTTTCTAGTTATTATTTTATATTATATTTGATTGGTTAGGTTTATAATCTAACCTTTTGTACTCTCCTTGTTAGATTATTATCATGGATATATCTTATCCTTTAATATCCAATCTCACTTCTTATTCCACTATACCATATGATATTGATGCATCTTTTGTGGTCTAGATTATAGTGAAATAGCTATTAATTTACCCTATATTAATTTGGTACATATAGGGATGATAATTTATGTGATCATGTGGCTCCATTAAATAATTATAATGATATTAAGCCTAGTGATGAAATTCTTCCTACACCCTTAGGTTCACATTCCTTTCACATTGCATCTCATGAGGATCTTGTGGATAGTAATATATGTTTCAACTTCTTTTAAAAATGATTATTTACATTATAATGATGGTTATTTAGCATCTGATAATTCTTATATACATAGAAATGATTATTCATTGATTTATACTAAATTAAATGATGATATTTATTATTTTAGTGAGGAATTAATGCTTAATGAATTTTTTGGTACTAACATTAAATCATTACATGTTAAGTCATTCTTGCTTGAAAATTATGAATATATAGATGATGATATGTTATTGATGAGTGAATTTATATTTATTTTAATTAGAGAGGCATTGGAATGGTTTAATTTTATTTCTTATGGTTCATTCATTAAATTTGTACATGATTTTTTTGATCACTGTTGTTGACCTATAGTGATTGGGATAGTGTTGATGTACCTATGTATTCTTATGCTAAATATTTATATGATTTTCTGTACTCTTTAGTTGATGTTAATTTCTCACATTCTACTAGACTTTATTCAAAAATACTATAGATTCCTCTATGCATCATACATTAAATATTGTTGATAATGTTTCCTCATGTATTAGAACTATAGTTCATGACAAATCTTGTTATTTACGTAACACTTTATGGATACATATAGGGTTTATGATTCATGTGATACTAATGTTACAATTAATGATGTTGATGATTTACTTTATTTATCATATTAGGTGGCACTTGATAATCAAGATTCTCAACTAACAAATGAGATGGTGCTACACATGTACAAAATGATTTTCTATGACACTATTTTGGATCCTACACTTTCTAGTGCTTATATTTGATATTATTATAGATCCATTGATTGATGTATTTATTGATAATCAAAATAGGAATCATAAAGGTGCACACTTACATGTTAAACATTTTAAAAAGAATTATTATGCACATGTTGAGGACTAGAAGTTTCTAATGCATCCATTTAGAAAAAAACTATTTCATGAATATTGATTATTGTTTGATTCATATCATTCTACTTATTATTCATTCATGGATATCATATATGTTTTCATAGAATATTTCACTTTTAATATTGATAATTGTGTACATATTCATACCAATATTTCAAAATCAAGTGGCTGTTATGCTATCCTATAAACTTATATTACTATTCCACTTGAGTAACAACATGAGTATAATGCTACACCACAGAGGAATGAAAGGGAATGAAAAAATCAGAAAACCTTCCAAGAACTAGTATACACCTTTAGTATCTTACGCTTCTTCAAACAATTCGGATTTCAATCATCTTGATACAAGCACATACTACTATGTCATAAAGAAGAAATAAACAAAATTAAATTCCCATGCATTAACCCTTAGAGGAAAGTTGATGTAGTTTCAAATCTAAGAAAAACTCAGCAACATAATGAAATATAAATTAACATTTCAAGAATGAGAAACACGAATATTAGAAGAAAGATAGATAGAAGAGAAGAAAACAAAATATACATGGGAAAAACCATTTCAGGTAAAAAACCCCACACTCCAAAGCATCGAAGGTCAATGTATTAATTTGCAACAATGCAATTACAATACACTTGCAGGCTCGCAACCTTAACATAGAGACTACATCTTTCTCTTTTAGAGGAAATATGACAACACTTTGATACCTGTAAAATTAACTTACAAAATCACTCCAAGACATCCACTATATAGATAAATACAAGCATGAAGGTAGCTTCTAGAGAAAGCTACGAGAGATGGGCGTCCAAAACCATGTGGCACATTTTTCTAACTCATAGTTGACTCTTGTGACACTTGTCTAGTGATTCCTTACCCCTCTTACATGCCTCCATACTTGGGCGCCCCAAATTTACCCAAAATAGCTATAAAAAATGCTCTTACATACCTTACAACTATCATAGAATCTGTCATATATGACAACACTTACAAGTGTAAGAGAATCTGTCATAACTGACTAATAATAAATGATTCTCTTACAACTTGTCACAGTCAAGCTTGGGTGCCTAGATTCCTCATGCAAAGATGCCTTCTAAAACTTGTCCAACCTATCATATAATCTGGCTCTTATGTGTCATAAGATCATCATAGGAATCCGTCATAAGTTCTCCATGAGAATCTATCATACGATCATCATAGAATCCCTCAAAGATGTCGACACATGTCAAAGAATATTTTCCAAAAGTGGGACACCTAAATTGCCTTGTGGGGACCACAATATCCATGTCACCTCCCAATATGCTGACAACTCACCATGCCAAGTCATATTAGATGAAAAATTAATATGAGCAAGAAATTACAACATAAGCATTAATAAATTAATATTTTAATGCTAGAAAATTTCAAAGGTTGAGACACCTTAATTCCCAACAAGGAATTAAAAGGATAAACATGATTACACTTAACTCCATCCTCTTAAAGAAAGATGATTCCAACATGATTTAGTCATATATTCTCCTTGTATTTGTGTTCCTTTCTTTATATTCATTATTGCTTTACGCTTCATGTTCATGGTTAACATATGAATGATGGAAAGACACATTTAATGGTGCAATTTAATGCAAGTGACTATGAGCATGATTTGTGACTATTTTCGACATGTTTTCTTCTTGTGTTCTCTCTATGGATTTGGGATGATGAAAAGTATGGGGTGATTAACAACCATTATCATCATTTTGATAAAAACATATTTTTTTCTTTGTGTCTTTTGGCTTTGAAATTTTCATTAAGTGATATTTATTGTGCTTATTCTTTATCATGAATTTCATTATCTCATGTCAATGTTAAACTCATGCTTTGATATATCTTTTCATTTTTATTTCAATTTTTACAATATGTCTTTTTTATTTTCTTTGGTATTGTTCACATGCAGTTCTTGTCCATGTTATGTTTCAACCACTAGTGAAAGTATCCCCTTTATGTTACTTGTCTTGACCTATTTTATGATAATTATAGTTACAATATTATCTTATGATTATATCTCATGCTTATGTGCCCATATTATGCTTACATGCTTAAATATCTTATGCAATATGCTTTGTGTTTACATGATGAAACTTTAGATAATAGATATCCATGCTTACATATTTACATCTAACATTTTGGCTATTATTACTTGATGGTTTTTCTCAACATTGATGGGTACCATGTTATCTTTTATCATATATGATATGATGCTTATATCTTGTTATCTTATCTTATGTTTGCAATGAAATCATATTTATGATAATTATTACATGATTATTGAGATTTATATAGTCATATATTTTACATGAAACTTTTCCTCCTCTCTTCCAATTTCTTGCATCCTATGCAACTAATTGGATGGGGAAGGTATAAAATAACTAAAATTATTTGATGATTATGCTTATGGTAAATATCTCATAGTTACACTAGATCCTTCATGTCTATATTATTGTACAAGATCCTTCATAATTTCATTTTTTATATTCTTGTGGATGATCCTTCACAACCATAACACCTTTTTGTTGCATGATCCTTTACAAACATATTTATCAGTTTCTTATGTATGATTCTTTCTAACCACATTTAATATTTTTTGTAGGAACCATCACAACCCTATCACCTTTTTATTATAGTCTCCTTTGAAACTATCTCTTTTTTTACTTTTACTTTTTATTTTTTAACATTGTTAAATATAAATTTTTAATCCATTTTTAAAATGTCTAGAAGATGTTAATCATGATATTTTGTGCTTGTATGTACCAAGAAAAATAATTAATTATAAGAATAACACACTATAGAGGAGGGGATTTGCTACTTTTGAGATGATGAGGTATCAAGGAGCAAATATCCCTCAACTACCTCAAAGATCACAACTCAGGTGATGGGATAAAATAATGAAAGAGTGTTTATTTATGTTTTATGTAGAATTAAAATATGAGAGTTCCAAAATCTAAAAGAGAAGGTCATAGAGGTCTTCTAGACAATTTGATGAGATCTCAGCCAAGAATGACAACACAATGCACAAATGTCCCCGTGATGTGCTGACATCTAGTATAGATTGAAAACTTAGAGTCTCCAAAAAAAATTGACAACTACAGTTTTGATTGTTAGGAACTCTGAGAGTGCATGCAAATAATAGAGAATGCCAGTTACTAACATAACATAAACCAAATGAAGTGAAAATGATGAAACAAGAGAAGAGATAAAATTATCACAACGGGCCAAGAAATGAAACCTCCAACAAAGAAATGACCTCAATAACTACACACATAAAATTGAGGAAAAGTGTTGGGGATGTTTAGGGTCTTGCCTCAGTCAAACCCCCATTTCGATGTTTCCACCTCCACGGACAACCAGGTTAGGATAAAGCTAGATAAAATGAGTATAATAAACATGTGATAGAGATAAACCTCACAAAGGAGGATAAACCCTATCACAAATATGATAGAATAAACAAAGATATGATCATGTAGATGAGATTATTTGAAATTAAAAAACAAGAGAGTGTTACTAATAGCCTGTGATTCTCCTCTTGAGTTGATGGATGTGAAAAGATTGAGAGAAATTTTTTAGAGCTTCTCCATGAGAATTAGAGAACAAGAAAGAGAAAGAGGATAGAAAATGATATAGATACTAGATAAGAGTGATAGATTGATTGAATGAAAATGTATGAATGACGAAAATGAAGTGTTTTAGGAAGCTATAAGCATGCAAGGGTTGTCCTAGTGCACCTCTGAACTAGCATAGGCATTACATTCACTAGTAGGTAGGAAACATAATGCTCAATGGCTACTATAGTTGGGAATCTATTCGAGACATTTGCATAGTACATAAATATTTGCCTGATGCATATTCATCCACCACATAAATTTTCCTTATCGATGGGAAGTAATTAGGTTAATAAATTAAGGAGTAAATTAAAGTTAGATAAAAGAAATATTGTGTTATTATATTTAATTTATCTAAAGGGAGGCTTATGGAATGTGAAATTGTATAGGATGCAATTTATGAAATTACATTTTCCCCTCACATTAGTGAGCACATGAATTTTAGTAGATGTGAGCTAAAGTAGAGAGAGAAAGAGGTTGGAGGGCATACACCAAGATGCAAAGGATGTAGGTCTTCAATCCTACATATGCAATTGTAAAGATGATACATGATGTGAAGATGAAATGGGTCTTCTATCTTGTAAAGTTGACTAAAAATTCACCACAAACATATTAGCTACAGATAAATATGTTAGGTGAAAAAGTAAAAAATAGACATGATAAATATAATAAAATATAAAGATGATGTTGATAAGTATGGTTAGCAAGCTACGTTATGCTAGAGACCATATGAAAAGTTGATAACCTGTGGCTGCTACAAACTACATTTCAAGAAAACCATAAAAAAGATAAGTCTAGTCAGGTTGCCCCCACACTAGATGACGAGATCAAGATAAAAGACAAGTCTAGTTAGGTTGCCCCCAAGCTAGATGATGAGATAATAAGACATCAATATAATTAAGAAATAGACATATTTTGGAAAAATAAGAATAACTTGATATGATAGCCCCCCTTAGAATGATATGTGATACACAAAGGAGCGTGAGTCATTCTCTAAGGAGAAGGAAGACAAATAGATATGTGTCATGAAATACATCCATGTAATGTTATTGTGTGAGGGATAACACATAGAATCCACAACATCAAGAAAAATTAGAGAGAAAAAAGATTGAAAGCACAAGGGGATCCAACTATTTGGCGGGGTCAAAATTGATCATAAATGCACATATAGTGTAAATTATATGAACTATCATCACACCCGAATAAATTGGAATGAGAAGAAGAGCACTTGAAAAAAAAAAAAATCTGGTTCAACATTGAAGATGCCTAAATTCTCCAATGCTTTGCATTGTCCCCAATGTGAAAAACAAATTAATTTATGACAAATAGAAGAATGATGAAACATATAGAAGATGTTATGATAGATTTTCTCTCCTATATCCAAGTACCTACAAGGGTATTGATGGTACTCTAAGCGAGAGCACAAACATAAAAAAATAAGTACGGGGGAAGAAAAAAAAACACACAAATCTAATCTAAAGATAAGAAGAGGTACTACTCTAGTCAAGAACCTCTAATGAGTCATCCTACTCCAAATTTAGATCATCTTAAGGGGATAGAGGATGAGCTTGTAGAGGGAGGAAAATGAGAGAATTTTTAGGTGAATCACCTATAGCAAGAGCCAAGGAGGAGGCCACTTGAAAGTCCTCATCCAAGAGCTCCTACGAGGCTAATGTCATTGACCTAGAAAAGATGGATGATAGAGCTAGAATATCCTCCAAGAAGTCAAACATGCACTTCTTTGGAATGGAGTGCAGTGAATAAACATGAGGAGGCTGATAAATTGGGGAGTCATTACTGACCTCAGGAAGAGGGCAGCCAAAAAATTTAAGAAGGAGATTTCTCCATCACAAGAATAGAAAAACCAAAATAGAGCAAGGTGAATAAGATGAAGAAGAATTTTTACAACCATCCTTCAGAATGAGGGTTTTCTCTAATTTACACTTTTGAGGAGGATGTAGAACCTCACATCAAAAGTGGAAGAAATGGAAGAAGAAGGATCCGTAGTAGATATGACCTTCATGTGAGGAATATCCATGAGCTCAAAAAGGGATGAAGATCAAGTAGAGAAGTGATCAAGGGAGGCTTTGAAGAGGGAATGATGAACACTTGTACTCACTTAGGGTAAGGTTTATTAGGATCCATCAAGGAAGTCAAAAATAAAACTAAAGTACTAGGAATAGAATTAGGAATGGAAATAGAACCAATAGAGTTAGAGATAAAAGTAGAAACAAATGTAGAAGGCTCACCCTTGGTCTTCTATAAGTTATCATGCTCCTAGGCCACTACTCGTCAGTGATGTTTACACTCACACACAAGTTGATTCTGATAGTTATGACTACTAGAAGCCTGAGAGGACTCTGGGGTGTCCTACTCCACTAGAGGATTAATGTTCATGGTCCTTATCAGTAGAAGAATAGGCTCCTTAGGAGGGATGAGAGGGGCCACAAAAATAGAGATATGATTCTCAACCTTGGGCTCCTTTCCTTTCTCTACTTTGGAAGTACGTGGAAGAATGGGAAGGGGCCTTGAGGGCCAAGATACAAGAGCGACATACAAAGAACTAACTTTGGTCATGTGTTTCCCCTTACCATACAAGGTTGGGTGAGGGATTGTAGGCAAAACTAGGAGTTGGAAAACCTAAGGATTGGATTTCACCAATGTGGGTGCCTTTTCTTTTCCTATGCTAAGAACAATAAGGGGAACAAAGGACTCCACTAGAAGTTGTGAAACCATAGTAGAAGAAGGTCTATCCCTAGGAGCATACTTGTCTATAGCCTTCAAGGAGGAAGAAACATAAGACAAGGCACATTGTTGTGCACACATAGGTGCCTTCATATAAATAACATGATATGGAGGAAATACAACATTAGGGGTGAAAAATCTAGTCTTGTACATAAAATAAGCCCTATAGAACAAGTCCCCATAGGGTGGTAAAGGTCTAATAGGAGTAGGCTAAAAATGATCTAATGAAAAATCCCCCATGCAACACAAGTGGTTTGTACCCAGTGCCATGGATAGCATACAATGTACTATCATGAGGTAACTTCAAACACTAATGGACTATTGATGCGAACGCATTCATCAAAACTAGCCATGGAATGTCTAGACTCACTCTAAATAGGTTAGATTTAGAAATCACGACAAAATGAACATCAATGGACTTAGGTACAACTAGGACCATCAAGGAAATAGAACCAATGGGTGGTATAAAAAGGCCATAATGAGTATGGATCTTAGCCTTCTATTCCTCATATTTCTCCTTATGTAAATTATCAATAAAGAGTGTCTTCTCTGTGATAACATTAACCTTGCTAGTACGGTCAACTATAACACTAGTTACGATGTTACCATTGACTCGAGTGGGGATGTAAAGAGGAGAAGGCTCCATATTAAGGGGGAAGTCATGTGGTGTGGAAGTTATGTCCAAAATCTTATCCACATGAATCATAGGATGAATAGGAGTAAATGAGACCATGTTCACAATGACTAGGTTCAAAAGATGTAGAAGTTGTAATCAAGTTGGCAGAATGGGATGAAAAAGGATCTATGTAAACTTGTAGCTAACTATTAGCCTTAGACATATATTTGTTTGAGTTTTGTTTTCTATCACCGAGTCGGATGACACCACTATCTATGTGGCCTTGGATTACATGCTGAAGACACACACAATGTTTAGTATCATGACCTGGGACCTAGTGATATTGACAAAAAAATTGTGCAACATACCAACTAGGTTATGGTTTATCATTAGGAAATAGTTTGAATTCTGGAAGAGTAATTAAATTATCTTTTAGAAATTTTTGAAGAACACTAGCGTAAGGTCTAGATAATTTAATAAAAAAAAATTTATGTCCCATTTTTTTTCTTTTCAATAGTAATGAAAACAATATTTGATACTACTTTATTCTTTCTAGACTCTCTCAAAATAGACACAATTGTCTGATTAGCAAGAAGGGAGGATGAGGAGGAACCCCCGTACCATGTCACCATCTACTAGTAATCTCTAAGCGCAATAAAAATATGAGAAAATGATGGATATTCATTAGGAGGACTTTTTCCCATAATACTAGCTACACATTTCCCATGAATACACATTGAATATCAGAATTGGGTAGGGCATAGGAGATTTGAGAAAATAAAGATTGCTTGTAATGCCCCGCCAAGCAACCCCAAAGGATACAATACATCTAACATTTATGGCACCAATTTTTTTTTTAAAGTACTTACATACATCATAATAATCATATACCATATGAAATGAAAACTAAACATGAACTACATATAACAAATCCCTTGGGTTTACTTAACTGCATTACTTTTCACAACAAAATTATTACATCACATGAAAGGTAGTATACACCAGTAATCATAAGATAACATGAGCATGGTTAACACATTAATCAAGAGTTACAATATTACAATGCCGTTTCCCAACATGAATGGGGAAGATACAATAAAATGGAATGTTACATTTGAAATGAAGGAGTACAAAGCTGCAATAGTGGATTCAACTCTAGATCAACTTAGGAGTCACTGCAAGGTACAATTTCACACTTCTCAATCGATGATTGGGGACCCAATGGGGTGCATAGCACGTTCCACCCAACCACATGGACCCGAAGGCCCACACCCCGTGCTAAGAGATGACAAGAAGGAATCCCAACCAAACCATCATACAAAACAAGGATACAAGACTTCACAACAAGATCCACAATAAAATAAGACAATCTTCAGCACAAGATATAACCAACACAAGATGTGCCCAACATAAGGAATAACCAATAAAGCATCAACATACATATGCCAACATGTGCTTCCAGAGGCCCAAGAATAACATAGAGGGAAAAAAAACATACATGGTTGTTAAAGGAAGAGTGTCATCGCAATGTTGCATGGGTTACCCTGGCGAATCTTCCTAGGCCCCGACCCCCTACTCGGGTTACCCTGGTGACCTCTTACGAAACCTGGCCCCACATGCAATGCATCGATTATCTTTCATAAGGACAAGACAATGATTTTTCCATTCCAGGCCTTCTCAACTCATCTCAAGCCCATACAAGCACTTGAGCCATGATTGAGGCATTCACTTATATCTTGTTAATGTGTGATTCTATCCAAAAAACCCTAATTAAATATTAACGTTTTCACTTGATTAATAAACTTCCAATGGGTTACCCTGGGACCTCTTCTGGGTCCTGGCCCCCATTGAAAGCCACTCCCCTTATGAACAACCAAACTCAAAAGACACTATCAGGGTAAGCCCCCATGCACAACATATAAATCCACATGATAAATTGCATTAAGCAAGGCATACCATCCTACACAAAATCTTCATAACAAAACTATTTTCAAGTGCAAGGCTAAACCTATAAAATCAAATAGATCATACGAGCAATAGTTCACAAAGAACCAAAAGTGAAGGCCAATAATAAAGCAACACCTTTCTTTCCATTTCTCTGGAAGATTGATAAATCACTAAAACAAGGGTTTCACAACAAGGTGGCAACAAAACTTGATCTCAAAAGATTATAGATCATCCACAATTTACAAATAAACAAGTGATGACATTACAACACACAATAAATTGAAAGAAGAAGCAAAGAATCTCATAATGAATCTACATGGCATCCTATCTCACATTCCTAAATAATACTATAAATATCACAGGACACACAATATGTTTACATTAATTCCATTCCAAGTTTACTAAATATTCTTAAATATCTCTTCAGAATCATTTTAAATGTTACAAGAAAGATATCAAAACTCATTAAATAATAAGTAATCCCTAGATTTAATATAATAAAGTGAAATCATACGCTTATACAGGGGTGATCCCATCTCAAATTTATATGCTATCAAGTATGGCATATACTTTTAATCAGAGAGCACGATGGCAACCCATGCATGATGTAATACTATCGAAGATGATGTGACAGAAAGGTTCGCTGTTAAGTTTTAAAAGAAAGAGGAGGTATGGTGAGGTTATGAAAAAGTAGAAGAGCTTATCTAAGGCTTGAGATAAAAACAAACTAGTTATTCGTTATATAATTCAAAGGAAAATATACAATTTTTCAACAAGGGTCTCCAGTGCTTGATTGGGTGTGAACAAGGAGCAATTTTGAGCTTCTTGTTTTCTTGACTTTCCTCTTCAAAGCATAAAATGTGACGGCAAGAATCACAAGAAACAAAATATCAGATATAGAAGCCCCTAAGAGAATCCTTGTCTACCCCTGTCTGGGACGTTGAAGACGGTGTCCAGATTTAGCTTCATTTTCACTAACAAATTTATGATCCATTTAGACAATTGAAGAGCATGGAATACATGAATGAACCGAATTCAGTCCAAATATCTCTTAAACATAGAAAACATAAGTCAATAGCATGCAATAAGATATGGTCTCTTGTGTCATAGTCTTGGTATTTAATTCATCGAAGGACAAAAGGAGTAACCAACTTTTGATTCTACAGGATACTTTTGGATGATAACTTCTGCACTGATGAGAGGATTGTAGAAACCAAATAATGATATAACATTCGATTTTAAAGATCATTGTGCCAAGAACAGTTTAAATATCCATGAAAGGACAATGAATATCCAATGTCTTGAATGAGACAATATGGAAAAATCTTACGCCCTCTTGTTAAGGGGTTAGAGGTAGCCAACACACTTCATAAACTATGAGATTGTATCATTCTTGTATTTACATTAAAAAAAAACATAAGAGATACAAATACCCACATAGACGGGCATACAAGTGCAGTAAACAAGACAACAATCTTTGATTAAAACAAGAAAACTTAAGAAAAAAGGAAATAATGTTGCTCGGTACCTATATATGGCATCATGGTTCCATTTCCTATCACCATCATCAAGAATGTTACCAGCCAACAAAATGGAGATGATTAGATTGAGAAGATTACCAAAAAAAATTGGTATTGACTTTAGCAGACAAATTACTATGGAAAGGTTTCAGGGAGGCTATTTAATTTTGTACAATACCTCAACTCTAAATGTTCTAACTGTGATAGGTTGTCAAGTATATATATTAGAAAGTGAATATTGGAATTTGGAAATATCGCCATCCACTTGCATTGTTATCATTATTTCCAAGTGTTGCAACTGCGATAGATTGTCAGTAGAATCAAACAGGGTATTTAAACCTTCGCAACATTCTATTTTAAGTGCTGCAATTGCGATAGACTGTCAATGAATTCAGAGGGATTATTTAACCCTCAACAACATTCTATTTTCATGTGTTGCAGACGTGACAAATTTACCAAAAGAATCTAGAAGGGTTCTCTAAACCTCTACAACCTTCTATGTTCAAGTGCTACACTGTGAGAGATTTTGATAGAATTAGGGAGGTTATTTAAATCTATACATCCTATCATGTTCAAGTGCTACCGCCATAACAGGTTGACAATGATTTTAGGGAGGCTAATTAATTCTGTATACTGCCTCAACTCTAAACACTGTACAGTGACAAGTTGTCAAGTCCCAAATGTTATCCTCAAGACTGAAGGGAAGGAGAAAGGTGAGGTGCAAATACGTGACTTAAGAGTAGGAGAAATAACGTACAACTTTTCTTTTGTAACTAGACACATTTCTGTTTGACAACGAGTTTCCAGAGACGCGCTCAAGTTGAGGTTTGGAAATTAACTTCAGCACGATCAATGGAAAGCTCTTTATTTTGTTAATAATCGACAATATCTTATTTTCAACTGCTGCAACTGTGGTAGATTGTCGGGAGAACCAGGCAGGTTATTTATATCTTTAAACTTCCTCCAATACAATACCATAATAACTCTAGGAATCATGCATACCTTGCTATACATGCTTGCTAATTGAGGTGGCATTGTTATAACACCAATACCATTTGGCTTAATGCCTCAAGAAGCGGCAAAATTAAAGAGTACCATTCTTTTATCTGCTTTATGAAGCCCTAAGAAACTAAGGATTTCCCTATGTGTAATAGAGTAGATGAATGTTTTCAGAGAACCTCTTTTATGATGCAACTATATCCATTACATCCTCTATACGATATGGCCATCAGAAGATATTCTCATTTAATGTAACAATTGAAGAAGAGTATTTGACTAATATATGGCCACATACTGGCATGCATGATCTAATAAAAGATAATGAATTCAATGATTCCATTTACTACCAAGCAGAATATCAAGGTACTGGAGAATTGTTCAAGAAATTACTTTATACATGTTTCTCTGAAGAAAAGTAAGGATTACGCACAAGCAAATGAATTAAACTCTCTAAAACTTATAGGCCTCTTGAGACATTATAGAGTCACCTTGGGTTGTTTCTCCATGAAGAGAAAAGAACTACATGCTTCAGAAAACTGTTCTGGTTGCATACTAGCACCTCCAGAAATTCCACCTCCCCAGTTGCTCTCCTCTTCTCTCCTCCTCCGCCGCACCAAAAAGCCCTTCCCCTTCTATTGTCACCGACCCCTCTATGAGTTTTTTTTGAGATATTTTTAATATTCGCCACAAAAGAGATATTTTCATGCAGTAAATGCCAATTGTAACAGACCAGTCGCCCCCTAAACTATCAGTTAATCACGCATTCAAAAGAAAGTGGTCGAATTTCGGTTACAGAGGATTTTTTTTTTTTTACATGCAATCACCATAATTTTCCCTGAATGAATGCTCCACTAAGAGTGTAACTTCCCATATTTTTCTCCATTAAAAGTGTAACCATCAGGTACTTCCTTACCCACTTCGGTTATCCATCTCTTTACTAATTTTGTCTTCATATTAAAATTATATTTTAAATAATTTGTTTATTTTTATATTATTATAACGTCTAATAATAAGAAAATATTTAATTATCACAATGCCTATAACTTCAATTAACTTTATGGTTAATATAATAATTAATCCAAATATTAATTGACCCAAAACCACGTTATTTAATTTATCCTTCATTCATATAAAAGCTTATCATGAAACCTTTTAAATCCACTGATTCCTAGTTAACAAAACAATCAAACAAGGACACTAATCAATCACATTATTCACAACATGCTATCAAACAATTATCTCTAAAGGAGAGACCAAATCACATACGGCTTCATGGTCAAGATGAAGTGCAGAGGGGGTATTACATTGCTAGTGAGCAATAAAATAAATCACTTTCTTGTGAGATCTCTACTTATAACAAACGAGGTTAGTGAATGTGACCTTCAACCCAATGTTAGCCTTGGATTTATACAAGAATTAGTTGATTAATTGATCAAAGGAGAAAATGGAGTTGTTAGGAAGGGAACAAAACCATTCCAACATAGTGTCTTTAGGGGACCGCAAAAATAGTTTAGCTAGAAACCCATCCTAAAAGAGGAAATCATTACACATGACTGTGAATTACAAGACGTGAGTCTACATATTACCTCTACCATTGTATTTATCAGAATTTGGAACCTCCAAACCTTGGGGAATAGGCACATTCAAGATATTAAAGGCTAAAGGACTACAAAAATAGTAAGGTTGCAAGGTAGAATGAGAGGTAGTGCTAGCTAAGCTAGCTAATTGCGACTACATTTGACCCATATTTTGCAATAGGGTATTTAAAATAAGATTTGATGGTGGGGGAGGTAGATTAGCCATGGAAATAGAGGTTTGAGGTACAAATTCATGTGGAGGAATGTTCTACCCCAAAGGAGTGTGAGATACATTGATTCTAGGATTAATATGAAGAAAAATGCAAAATTTGTGTCATCAATGGAAGTTATAGAAGGTATAGAAGGATTAGAGTCCACCATATGTATAAATACCTCCAAGATTGGAAGATTCAACTAATTACCAGTGACATCCGAATGGGTATCTTAGGATTGACTCAAGGCTGATGTGCATGAATATACATGGGTGTCAACTATATTAGATAGTGTGTGGAGCAACTCAAGGCCCTTGTACTCTAAGATGAGTAATTTCCTTAGACTACTTACAATAGGAGCAACTTGAGTGTATCT